>JAPYYV010000462.1:0-32416 GCA_030522625.1 Copidosoma aretas
TAATCTACATGAAATAAGCTTTTTTTTAAAAAAAAAAAAACATATCATTCGGACTAGTGGTTCGGGAGATATTTTATTTCGAACAAATTTCGGCGGTTTGTAACACTGTGTGGCGCTTAGAACTTTAATTGTGATTTTCTCTGTAAAAAAAGATTTAATCGAAAAACCAATTGCACCATTGACTGGCGCAGATCAAAATCTGTCGGGTTGTGTGTGTGTGGATATTTTTTTTTTTAGATATATATCTTCCTGTGTGAGCAAGTTAAACAGAGCTCGTTCCACTGGAAAAATGTGCCACGTGCTCCTACTGGCGGGACCTCAACGGATTTTCTCATATACACTTTAAAACATAAATGCATAAAATGTGTATTCATAAATACATACAAAAATTGCTAGATACGTCCTTCCAATCATAATTATAGAACTGAATACATAAACATATAATTTCATAAATTTATAGATGAATAAAAAAACATTCATACTATCATACATAAATAAATAGATATAGATAAACATATGTAGATACGAACATGCAAAAATACATTATTACATACATATATAAACCCATACATAAATAACATAAATACTTACAGCTATACATATACTGAACATAGATACAAGCATACATACTCATGTACATACTCGCACGCATATATTTCTCTATACTTAAACGTGTACGTATATGCATGATTAAATACATGCACCCATTTATGCGAACACACATTCATACATAAATACTTACTTACATACATATATGGAGACGTTTATACATGAACCATAAAAAGTACTTTAATCGCGGTGACCGGCGGTGACCGGCATGTACAGCGGTAAATACTGAAAACGTGACAATACAAAAAACCGCTGCAAATTAATTGGCACAAATATTTCTTATACATTCTTCTCATTTAAATTTTTTTTTGCCACATAAAGTTAAAATCTACTTAATAAACATCTTCAGGGGTCGGTAAAGTACTATGGACTTTGCCATCCTCTTAAATCATCTACACTATCATTGTTTTTTGTGGAAAAAGCTTGTACATCTAACTTTCAGAATCAACATAAAAAAAAAAAATTTTAAATCGATTAAATTGTAATGAAAAGAAAATTATCTTTTTAATTAAATCGTTGTAAGAACCTCAGTAAGGTACATAACTATAGTATCAAGATTTACTCGCTGTAAACATAAAAAGAAAATATTATCATCCGTTAATAAAATAAATATTTCAATAGATTCCTAAGATATGAATTATTTTTCACACAAACCATAGTATTTTTAACATAAAAAATAAACTAAATGGCGTAGGAAACAAATGAGAAATGGTGTATGGAGATCTTTTAGTTTTTATAGTTCAGATATAACCATTTATGTCATTGAATTAAAATTTGCCCACTTAAAAAATAGCGAAAAAGCGTTTTGAAAACATCAAAAACCATTTTAACCACCTTAATAAGGTATGCAACTTAAATTATTCTACTGCACCAATATTTGGATGTGAAAAAAACCATTTTAAGCCCTGGATCATCGAAATTACTCTGCGTGATTTCGAAGTAAATCTGATCATTGAGCAAAATTGTGGTATTTCTTAGATTTAACCGGATCGAAACAAGGTAGGGAGATGATTTAATATGCAAAATTGAGAATATTTTGCGTATACCACAAAACTATTTTGCGATGAAATAAAGACGAAGTTGCAATTCTTTTTGCGACGATTGTTAGTCATAGTGCTGGTACATCCATAATTTACGATGGCTGCTCGCAACTACTTCTCAGTTCGCTCCGTCTGCTCGTTCGTTTCACTATGTAGTGCCGTACTTACCATTGTTCTTCGTTTTTTCGAAGACAAAGACTACGTTTATTTTGTTTCTCGTTTTGTTCACATTTCAGTTTTAGTGATTTATCTACTTACGCTTCGTCATATTCAACAGATTTAAACTTTGCCTATTTGATAAATAGTGTAAAGTTAAATCAAAGTTTTATATTGTGTGAATATTTGCTGAAAGCACACTGTATGTCTTCGTAACCAGGTCCTTTCCTTCTGCCTCTGTATCCGGCCACGATAAATAATTCTTAAATATAGTCCACTAAATTCAATCGTAAACATGTCCTTCGAGCCGGATACGTGGGGGAGAGGAATCGTGGATCAGCGCTTGGGCCACGTGGCTGAAAATTAGACAGCCCTTTTGGCCTCCCTTCTTTTTACTGACGGAGCGGACGCGGTCGACGCGCCGGCACGTCAGCCGTTCAACTCACATACATAGCGTGAGGCTAGCTTTCAGCCACGTCTCTGTTGCCACTCACACTCTGACACACAGCGCGCAGCTCGCTCTTCAGTTTAGTTTCTTGTGCTGCTGACGTTCTGTGTGCTTCTTAACATTCGGCCATTGCCTTGTTTGCGTACTTCTGTGCACAAACGAAGATTGGCTTATTAATTCGATCAAACTTATATTCCAGTTTACTCTGCTTGCTACTGGTGCTCGCCGAGCTGCCGCTGCCTGCTGTTACTTTGTGCCTCTCCGTGCAGGCCACCTGGGGTTCGCCGTGCTTCCGCTGCCTGCTGTTTCTGCGTGCCTCGCCGTGAGGGCAACCTGGTGCTCACTGCGCTGTCGCTACCTGCTGTCACTGCGTGCCTCTCCGTGCGGACGACTTGGTACTCACCGCACTGCTGCTACCTGCTGTTGCTGAATGCCACCTCCATGTCTGCATAGTCTGCAGGGCATTAACGCTACGAGCCTTGCTGCTTGTTATTGCCATGCCTGCATGGTCTACAGGCCATCAACGCTGTGGGCCTGGCGGCGCAGCACTTCCCGCGCCTGCCTTTGCAGACGGCTATTGCTGTGTCTGCTGACGTTGCTGCTACTGATCTCGTCGTAAGCAGACATTGTTATAGCCTGTTATCAATGCAGGTCACCGTACATTCTGCTGCATTATGAATATGATTTGCTACAGTATTACTTTAAATAACTAAATATTTTTACATTCGATACATTGATAGTTGTAAAATACTTCTTAATTTTGATGGATGAGTAATTACTATCAGCTATCTGCCCTTTGTATAACTTTATTTGTTGCGAACGATTGTTAAATCATAGAACGAGTACTATACACAATTTTTTTTAATTGCTAAAGTTGAGTAGCATAATCATTATAATATTCACTAGTTATCTCCTTTTTTTTTGTTTTTGTTCTTTTGTTTGTCTAAAACGATATTGTAGACTGCTTGTTTCAAGTTCAGTGATAGTTTAGATTTACTTAACAAAATTCGAAATATTTTTACGATTGGTTATTGTAGCACTCCTTTGCTTGCTCGGCTGCCTCCTTTGTTTGTCCATAGTTCTTCATTTGTTGCTTAGTATTTTCCATTTAGTTCAACATGGATTAGTTTTGTGAGCAACAATCAGCATTATTTACTAACATAAAGAACTTGTTTGTGAATTTCAAAAAATCAGGATAATAAAGGATGACAATAGGGCAAGTAATGGCTAGGTTGCAGCAAATCAAAGATCGTTACAAGCTATTTAAATCGAACCATGCTAATTCACTAGACTCTGACTTTGAAGATATCATAAGTGATTATTTTGCCGAGGGTTTTTATAAACTAGTAGATGATGTATATTATTTGGTATCTGATGACTATGATGATTATTTAATGTCACTAGATACGTTTCCCAGACTAGATCCAAACACAGGCTCTAACACAGATTTGATGATAGCTCTTTATAATGCTACGTCGCTTCCTACTATACATATTCCCTATTTTTCGGGTCGATATGAGGACTGGGTAAATTTTCGGGATATTTTTAGAGCTCTTGTACATAGAAAAGCTGAGGATCCTCCAATCGTTAAATATCAACATTTAAGAACCCATTTGTAACGTGGGGTGTATCCGCCGGAGAAACAGCCGTCCCGACACCACGTTATAAAACTCACTCGTACGTCAGCTTACCTCGTCCCACTGGACTCTTCTCCTCCGGGAGGTCTGCCGCAGACAGTTGGTTCGGGAGAACCAACTGTTCATGTAAAGGAAACTAGAAAGGGGAAAATAAAGGTGCTATTCTATATACGCAAAACTCGAACGCAACAATACAATTTCACTGGGGCCCAGCACCGTTTATTCGGCCAAAATACACAGTCTAAAGAAATTCGCACTGACACCGACTTTTCTACCTCCAAACGTATATAACTATATATGTATCACTACTGCAGCCTTCTCTCTACTCGGCTTCGGTATCTCGGCTGCAGGTGCACGGCCTGCACAGCAGCTGTATCTATATCTATCATTCACTCGACTCAGACACACACAACTCCCTTAGCTATCTCTTTCTCTCTCTTCAGCACAATTTTTGTCTAAATCTGTACGGTTTATAAAAGAACGTTCCATATATGAGACCTTCTACAGCAATTGCTATGTGTACTGTGGGTACGACAGAAAAAGAGATACAAATACAGATAAGTAGTCTTCAGACTTGATTATGTTCACAGCAAAAATCCTACTTATCATAAAACTCTCAAAACAATATGCTGCTTCCTTTTTTTTCATTAAATTCAAGGTTTGGAAGCCGAGACGAGTGACTTAAAAACTGCCATATCAAGAAGTCAAGACACCGCTAAGAAGACAACGCTTGAGCAGTATGGAGTATAAGTGACTAAGGAGGATTATAAAAAGTTACAGAAGACTAAATAAGAAAAGTCAAAGAAATGGACGTAAAAATTCGAAAAGTAAAAAAAGGAGCCACATTTTAAATAGAGAAGCTAAAGGGTGAGCTGATCAAAATGGTAATAGAGAAGCGAGACATCAACAATACGCTCGTATGGTCTGTGACAATAATCACAGAAATAAGGTGTGGAATCGCGAAAAGATTAGAAAGGATAAGAAATAAAGCGTACAAACAGGTGAGGCATCAAGAGCATCCTTATGAGGAGTTTAGTAAAAAAAAGTGAAAAAGCAATTAAAGAGTCAAATGAAGAAATCTTAAAGTAAATTTAAAAGGGATATTAGCAAAAGTGTTTGATAAAAAAGAAAATGGAAGTAGCAAGGTGGTAGTTGTAAATCTACATGGAGCTAAAAACGTTCAATAAACAAATGAGCATAATAATGTCACAGTCATCTAGACACATCATCAGAGATTTTTATATCTTTCCTAATACTTACGTATATTTCAGATTTAAGTACTAAATACAAAATTTATTGAACATTTTCTTTATAACTGTCTGATTGGAAAAAACATTAATAATTTTTTTATCAAAAAAAGCAAGTATTTTATCTAATATTTTAGCATACCATAAATGAAAAGTGCTCGATTAACTTCATAAAATTTCTTCTTAAGTCGCAAGAAAGATAAAGATATCACCCTTTCTGTATGTCCTCATGAGCTGGAACGCATAACTGCGTCGATAAAACAGTAGGGACTACAAAAAGAAAGGGAGAGAAAGAGAGAGAGAGAGAGAGAAAGAGAGAGAGAGAGAGAGATGTACGAATGCACAACTGACATAAGTAAACAGACGAGCAATAAACATAGTAAAATTTATTAGGAGTGTGATAGTGATTGAAAAAAAATACATGATATTAGTTTTAAAAAAAAGTCCCACTTGCCACAGTCGTGCCTTCTGTAAGTTTCGTTTTTTGAATTACGATGCCACATGCACTGAATGTTTACGGATTGAGATTAAAAAATAAGTAATTGTTTAAAACTCTCCTTAAAGATCAAGTGTATTAACGACATTACTCTAATCAGAGCAGTGCCAGCAGGGGTGCAGAGACACACTAGTATGTCTGTGTAGTAGGAGAAAAGTGTAGCAACAGTAATCTGGTGTAAGTGTATTTTGAAAATCGGTAGCTTAGCAAAAAAGAAAATCAGTTGCTTACGCTGAAAAAATATCGAGGAAGCGGCTGCGCCGGAGGTGGTGTGCACCTTCTTTTGTACTATCGGAGCTGCATGAGTGCCGTCACGGTGTAGTAGCTACACTGAACTCTCATAGTAGCAGAGTGTACCGCACACTCGGCGCTACTGCTGCTTCACCAAGGTGCATAGGGCAGCTCCGCGCAGTGCGCGCAGTGTAGCAGCAGCTCCGCACGATGTAGCGACAGATCCGTGCGGTGTTGCCACTACACCGGAGCCCGAGGCTTCAGCTGCATGTGTAATCGGTGGCACCTATACCTGTACGAGGGCAGCCGCTACACCGATATTGTTTCAGTGTAGATACTCTCAAGTAATTATTCTATTATAAATATTACAGTGAACAATATTTTTTTTTTTCTTTCTGTTTGTAGCGCGCTGTTTTAAGTAAAAAGTTTAAATTCAATTATATAAACATATTGAATGTATTATGCATTATGTATAAAATTTAAAATAACTGTGATGTTTGTTATGATGTGACTTTATATAAAAACCCAGTATAGAGTTAAAAGTAAATTAAATAAAAACCAAAAAAATTGGGAATGCATAAAATGTAAGAGAAGTATAATTTTCTTGACAGTATGGAGCTCGAGAGTACAATAAAACTATCACTATTTATTATTATATTATGTATGTTATAAATGGATGACAATAGTACATTACGTCATTAGGGCGCAAAATACAAACAAGCACGCCCGGAGGGCGGGGTTGTTATACGTCGGTGCCCGAGTTGCGTATATTGATTTTCTTACCGAGGGCGAAAAGTGGCATTTTATGCCTGCGGGCACCCTTTGTGCGCGCTAAATTACTTTGCGCCCCAGGGCAGAAAAATATTTTGGGCCCGGAGAGCCGAAAAGGCTCTGCCGCACTTTGCGCCCATGGTAAGAAAAATTTTTTTTGTATCTGATCGATGGACGATAACGTAGATAAGATATGTTGCTAAAATTAAAGAAATCCATGCATACTAGTGTGAACAGTCATGTGTCCTATTATACATGCCACACGCGCCACCTGTCTCTCTTTCTAATGGCAGCGGCCATCTTGGTCATCCGATTATTGATAGGTACCGATACGAATGGGCATGTGCGTACATGTGTGAATGAAAGTTGTCAACTTCGCAAAGATAATGTGATTAATGTATGTAGTATATAAAAACATACTCTGGCTTCTATTTAAAGCGCGTCATAACCATACACAGCTTATTTATTATTAAAACAGTAAGAAATTCATTTGTTCATGAACAAATTTAATTTTTCCACGCTGAAAGATATTGTGATCACCTTCTAATTTGAATACTTGGTTAACTAAAATTATAATTTTTATCATAAACCGTTAGCGGTGGCAGTCGAGGAAGGGTTTTGAATTTTTAAATTAACTTTTTTGCAATAGGCCGCTGTATTACACTTTAGCAATTTGATGTGTGACATTTTATTAAGCATAGTATAAGTCAAGTTCTATTTACATTTTAATAAATAAAATGCAAACTTTTATGTATTTTGTTGCAATGTTAATTTATTGCGTTTTTCAACTTTAGCAATAAATTACAACGTTGCAAAATTTTTGAACATTTTAAAATTCTTATTTTTTACGTAAAATTTTCTACCAGAAAAGTTTTGTCCAAAACTTTTTTTAAATTGTTAGTTCTCAAGTTACTGAGACATAACTAAAAAAGTACTATTTGGAGTAATATTGCGATAAAGAGCCGTGACTCATATCTCGTCTGTTAGACCAGGCGGCGAGAGATCTAGAGTGAATTTCTTGGGTGGGAGCAAGGTTTTGACTCATTTCTACATATTTTTTATGCTAAACAAGAATATAACTACGCAGGAAGCGAAAACCGTGAGTTTTTGTTTAAATTAACAAATTGAAAAAAAAAAAATCTTTATTTACACTTTGCTTTAAATATCTATTTCTTCGCTTTTTTTTGCTATACCTCATTATACACTTTTTTATTCCTTGATTAATTACCAAAATTTAAAGGCCTGGTAGAGGTCGCTAAGTGTTATTGTTTATATGCAAATAGGCTTCAAAGGGGTAAAAGTGCAGTTTTCTTCGACATAAAATATCTAACGAACGGCTGCACCCAGATATCAGAAATTCTATAAAATTGCGCACAGTGGACCTTTTTCTATTTTTTTTTTTTAACCAATATCTAAGGAACGAAATAAGATATTAATATGATTCAAATTGGAAATTGAAGCTTTTGGGTACAGTAATAAAGGAGAAGAATTGAGAAGTTTAGAAAATTACATGTAACATTGTACCGCGTATTCAAAGTCGGTGCTCTGATGGAAAAGTCCTAATATTTTGCTAATAATTAGCCTGTAAGAATAGCAGACGATATATACATACATACGTACATACAAAGCCTATATTTTATATAGTTTTTGCAGCTTTATCTTAATTTTATCTTTACAGTGTCATATAATTCTAACATAACCTCAAAATTTTGATTTTATTTCAATAAATCAATTTTTTAGTATAAAAACTTGTGTTCGCTTTCGGTCTTATGGAAAAAAATTCTGTTCAGAACTGTAAATATAGTAATCTAGTGCATACATCAGTAGTGACTTCAAATTGCGCTGCTTACGGAATATAAGACATCGATGTAACAAAACAAAAACAAAAAAATGAGGAAATCGATTTTTAGTTTTGAAATTTACCTATTTTGTCATTTTGATGTAACAAAATTGCTATTTACAAAGTTAATGCATAAAATACTGTGTATAAATTGTTACATACTTTGAATGTGGTTGTTCAAGAAACTTGATAACCAAATGTAACCTTAAAAGAGAATGTTTAGTTGAAAAAAAATTTATTTTATCGTTTTAAAACTATTATTAAGGAATATAATGTACGGTTCTGTGCGGATTCTGTGAAATTCTACACAACCCAAATTTTTACAAAAAATTTTGGTTGTGCCAAAAAAAAACCCGACATAATCATAAGAATAGAATTTAAATTTAAACAATCTATTTTTCAGTGTTGCCGCTTATTATTACTATCACCTCAGAGGTAAGAATTGTTGTTTAAAAATGTAATGTATTAAATGTTACTTTAACTTAGTTACTACCATAACATTTAGTTGTGTGAATGGTATTAATTTCTAATATAACCTTAAAAATTTTATGTTCATAAGGAAAATTTTGAACTTTTCCTACCTTACAATTCCTACTTTTCAGTTAATATAAATCCAATTGTTTGAGTCATTTAAAATTGTGACAACAACGAGAATGCATTTTTAAATCAAAAAATAATTTTCTTTATTTTCATTGATACCTATCAGTAAATAGAAAAGTAATAAAATACAATTTTTTTAATGATGTAAAAAATTAAGAAAAAAGAAATTATGCTCCAATTTAAAAAAAGAATACAATTAATCCGACATCTCGCTTGAATCTTCTGCATCACTAGTACCCATATTACTTTCATCCGTACTGCTGATATTATTCGTGTCATCACTTATGGTGCTAAGAAACAAACAGAAGTTTAGAAATAAAAATCTGAGAAAAATTTTACTATAAGCTTACTACACAATTGATTTAGGAGATTTACCGCATTACAAAAAAATTGTCCATGCAATAAGTTAGTATTACATTATTGTATGTAAAGGAGGATGGAGCGACTTTTTGTAAAAAAAGAAAGAAATAAAACCGAAAATATTTATAGAAAGTGCAAAAAACTACCTTTTTTGTATATTTAAAAAAATATAGGTCACCAGATAAAAAATTTTTAAAAAGTTTTCGAAAAAAAGTTAAAATACCCTAGCGTCATATGATGAGATAAGACTTTATTCTACAATGCCTGGCTTCTAAAACATAGGATGGAGAAGAAAAAAATTATTCATAATAGATCTTTTAATACAGATTATTACAAATCGAAGAAACATTTCCGTCGCCAGATAATTTTGAGCAAAAAAAAATCTTAAAAAAAGAAAAATCGAACATCTTAACCTCGGAAGTGGTATGTGATTTTTAAAAGATCGGCTTCACGGGCTTATATCTTTTTAAAATTGTTTTTTTAACTGTTGTTAATGATACGTTTGAATCATTTAAGAATTGAATCCAACTTACTATCATTGAATTTTATTCTTCCCTTCAGGACGTATAATACGTCACTACCCGCTATATCCTTCTTAAAAAGTGGAATACGTTAAGTGCTGATTTTTGAAATGTTATATTATAAACATTATATTTTGAAACATTACATTTAATTTATGATACCATAATGAACTTATTTACAGCAAACTAGTAAAATTTTTATAAATTATTGCTTACCCAATTTTTATAAATCTTTGTACATCCAGGCTACGACTCTTTTTAGTCTTAACTTTATTTTCAATATATATTAGTGATTTCCCTGGGTCTGTCGAGTACACAGCAATGTTAAGTACGACAAGAATCCTATTTAACCTACTCTTTTGACGTGCGTGCGACAACGTATTCCTTCTGTAGTGTTTGTGCCATACCTCGCTTGCCTCTTTAGAGTAATACAGCATTCGAAGTGGGAATCGTTAAGCTATCTCACAACTGTGAATTAAAAGCTTATGAAACGTCGGACTCATTCTGGCCCACGGATATTCTTCGTAATAAAGGTTGTGCGCCTCTAATGCAAATTTTTCGAGTTCTTTCAAGTTTAACTCTTGTTTACTTTTTAATGCTGAAATGGTAGTTGAAATATCCGTAACCAATACTAGATTGATCCTCAATAATTTTGCAAAAACATCTGGCTCGTTGAAGCATTTTCTAGCAACATTGCCAGTATTAGTTGTTCCGTGACCTTGCAAAACTTGATTTACCCTAACTTTAAATTCTCTATAAACTTTTTTCTGAATAGAAAGTTTTTTTCTCATGAGGTTTTCTGAAAAATATATTTTATACAATATTATATGTAAAGTGTTTGAAAAAAAAAAAAAAAAATTGGAAATCTTGAATGCCTCATCGATTACATCATGAGTCTCCGCTCAACATAAACACTTCATGGAACTTACATAACTAAATATTAAAAGGACATTTCAAATCAGTCCAATAGTAGCTCAAAACAATAAATTTAAACAAGCTTACTTGTACATAACAACTAAATAATTGAAGGCACGTTTGCATACTGATACTTGAATAAGATATAACCTAAAATAATTAAAGATTCCAGTTGTTTATGATTAGCGTTTTATAAACTTGTAACACACATGTATAAATAACCTTTTTCAATTTTGGGTACATCCCACTTTTTTAATTGTAATCTGTATCCTAAGTGTAGTAAATTTTCAAATGATCGAATATCACAATGTAAGAAACTAAGACCATTATGTAGAGACGATTTTGTAGGTGGGAAATCATGACAAGTTTTAAATTGAAATGCTGTTTTTAAACAAATTGGACATCGATTCGTCAAAGTATTACCAATAACAGCATTGCCAGCTTCACCATCTAACATCGTTTGAAAAACTCGGTACTGAACAGTGATTACTTTTTTTATCAAGCAATATAAAAGTAACAGGAGTTAATGATCTAATTTGTGTCTCTAAACGATGGTGTTCTCTTTCCAAAGACACCTCATCTTCTTTCCCAATAGCTATTCGTAATGGACGACAGAATCTGTGACTTTGTGGTGTTGGGTTCAGCCAACAATATTTGGTGACAAAACTAGTGACAAAAAGTGACTGTTGGGTGCGAAGGTCTTCATTAATAGTATTGTCATATTCCTGATGAGCATTGCTATGTCCTGATGAACTATCAAAGCAAAGTGTAACTTGAAATTCTAAATTCGATAAATCGTCTTAATCCCAGTCGATAGATATACTATGACACAATCGATTTACAGTTTTGTCAAGCATCAATTGAAGAGGAACAAGAACATCAACTTCAAAAACTTAATAATCATTAACGTTCAATCTACAATCACCTATTGCGTCTCTTATTTTAAGTTAGCAAGGATAAATTGCGTTTTCTCTCTTTCGGCTATCTCTTACTGATCCTTTATATTTTTGCTTGCTGAAATTATACTCTATATAAAAAGCAAGCGCTGACTCTTTTGAGTGCTTAACTGCTTAATTTTTTCTAATTGCTGTTTGTAATGCTAACTTTAAAATTTTTACATTATTCTCAGTTTTTTCGGCCAATTCATGAGCTTGCCTGTTAGCTGTTGCCAAAGACTGATTTATATTACTTACACGCTTCCTTCCAGCATTTACAAGGACGTCCACGTTTATTCATTCTGTAAATATGAATGTATTTACGTAGTAAAGGAAGTCTATGTATCGGTGATATTGCATAAAAAGTATTATTGGAATGTTAAAAAAAAGTATTGTAAAAAAATGTCTTATTCAACTTGATCAATTCAAAATAGTAAAGGCATCTTCATAAAAATAACAAACTTGTGTTATAGAAATTTATAGATTTATACAAACTTTCATGTTAAAGAAGCCTATGATTATTAAATGTAATTATTAATATACTTGTAATAATAAATATACAACTATTTCAAACTTACTTTATCTGATATTTTTTAACTATTACTTGAAAATTGTTTTGATGCTGACAAACGTTTCACACGTACAACTATGAGCGAGATTGTTACAATACTAATCATTAAAATATGTTAAATGTTAAATGTATTAAGATCCAACTAGTCACTAAAGAAACAGTGACCAAGCATGTGACCTATCAAATTTCTCCTAAATTAAATAAATTACTACTAGCGTGGTATCAGTTCTGGCGTATGGTTGTTAGATAGACGAACTATTTTTTGATTTAAAAACTATTATCAAGTGTTTGAAGTTTTTTTGCTGCTTATTCGGTAAAATAAAATTGTAAAATAGAAGCACTCATAATTTTTCAGTAAATTTAAAGTTACATTTGTTCTTCCTTACAAAACGGCAAACACTCATACATTATAAAACTACTGTTTCACGAACTTACTATTTCGAATTTATCATAATACTATGTATATGATTTTCTGCATCCCATTTAAACGTAACACTGTTTTTCTATGACGCCACAGTACTTACTTTTCAACTCTATTGAATTTACTTTTTTACGTAGAATATTATTTTAGAGATTACAAGGATTGTCAGTCATTTTGATAGACACGATAAAAAAAACTGCGCAATACATTAGGACTTTCATTCTTGATGACTCCTTTTTTCTACTCACCCATATTATACTTATATACATAAAGTTGAAAATTGAAAAATAAACTTTTCGTAATTTTAATCATATTTCAAAGGTTATATTAGACATTGATACCATTCACACAACTAAATGGTATAATAGTAACTAAGTTGAAGTAGCATTCTATACATTACATTTATAAACGTAAATTTTTACCTCTGAGGTGATAGTAATAATAAGCGGCAACACTAAAAAATAGATTGCTTCAATTTAAATTCTATTCTTATGATTACATTGGGTTTTTTTTATTGTCAAAACCAAAATTTTTTGTAAAAATTTGGACTGCGTAGAATTTCACAGAATCCGCACAGAACAGTACATTTTATTCCTAAATAATAGTTTTAATACTATGAAATAAATCTTTTTTCAACTAAACTTTCCCTTTTAAGGTTACATTTGGGTATTAAGTTTCTTAAACAACCACATTCGAAGTATGTAACAATTTATATACAGTATTTTATGCATTACATTTGTAAATAGCAATTTTGTTACATCAAACTGACAAAATAGGTAAATTTCAAAACTAAAAATCGATTTCCTCATATTTTTTTTTTTTTTTTTTTTTTGTTACATCGATGTCTCATATTCCTTAAGCAGCGTAATTTGAAGTCACTACTGATGTAAGCACTAGATTACTATATTTACAGTTCTAAACAGTATTTTTTTCCGTAATACCAAAAATTAACACAAGTTTTAATACTAAAAAATCGATTTTTTGAGGTGAAATCAAAATTTTGAGGTGATGTTAGAATTATATGACACTGTAAAGACAAAATTAAGATAAAACTGAAAAACTAATATAAAATATAGGCTTTGTATGTATGTATGTATGTATCTATCGTCTGCTATTCTTACAAGCTAATTAATAGCAAAATATTAGACCATTTCCATCAGAGCACACACTTTAAATACGCGGTACTATTCTTACTAACCAACTTTTTTTTAGCATCAAAGTGAGACTACGTGGAATAGCAGTAAATAAGTCCGAATAAAACAAATACTTATGGGAGTGTAAACCACTCCTAAAGGCACCCTTCACGACTGGTAATCGACTAAATCATTGTCTAAACAATCTTAATTTGGAGGCAATGGAGAAGTACTGAAGACACATATACAAAATGTATTACCAAGAATTTCCATGGGCCAGGATGAGTCTGACGGTGCACAAACTGCTGGAACACGGTTGCCAGATCGCTGCCAAATTGCCTATACCTACGTCTTTCTTCGCAGAAAATGCTCAAGAATCATTGAATCGATATCATCAAAGGAATCTGATTATGCATTCTCAACAAGTTAGCAGGAAAGCTCTACTGCAGGATACATTCAATAGAGCAATCTGCATGAGCGATCCGATGATATCGATGATAAATCTTCAGGAGCGCATAGAAGCAAAGGAAAGACTTAAGTTAACAACAGTGGCAAAACAATCTATAATGCAAACGTAAGTCTATTATATGAACACCTATATTATTAGTTTGAGTTCCAAAACGTTATGGTTTTAGTAAATTGAAGAATCTAGAACTTATACAAAATTTTATATAGTCCACTACTACACTGCATATACGTGTGAACAATTGTGCGTTCTAAGTGCATTAAATCTGTGACAGAATTTATATACTTTTTAAATTATTATTTAAAGTTATTTTTAGTTAATTGCAAAATAAACAAAACTGAAATAATTTTGAAAATTTCCAAAATTCTTGCTTGATTCCTGATCTTACGAATTACAAATATTTATTTATTTAGTTATAGTTAACATTAGGAAATAATCTATTAAGAAATATGAATATGGCAATCTTATTCGTTTTAAACATTAGTCTCGATAATTTTATAGTTTTATATAAATAAGCCATCTGTTCAATTTTTCATGTAATGTACTGTGTAGTATTTAAATATATATTTGGATCGTACGATACTTACGAATTTCAAGTAACCTATTAATGGACACAAAAAAGTATGGAAAACTCTTATGTAGAATACTTTCTGTAAATATGCATGCAATAATTGAAGTAACTTTTCTTTAAGTATGTTTTCTTAACCTTATTCTATTTTATACGTAAAGTATATTTCTCATTTGTTTGTAACTGTACTTTGTTACTCAATATTACAATAAGAATCCTCTTTAAGTATTATTCTGCCGAGTTTCATTGTAAATGACAATAGATTAACTTCAACATTTATTTAATCTTTTATACGTTATCGTACACATATTATCAAAACAATATAATTTATTAGAGATAATGACAACTACTATGAGATGGGCGACGAGTTAGAGAATATTAGAGATCAAAGTGAAGAGGAGTTAGTACTTCCGAAGCAGGTGAAACCAGATAAATCCATGCTACGTAATGATTAAAAAAAACCGCTAGACTCATTTGTAATGCGAACTTACAACTTTAAGTTCATCCGAACAGATAATTAAACAAACAGTAGACTTGCTTAAATTTATGTTGTCATTTCTAGACCGACCTCTGTAATTTAATGTTAATAAACTTTTACTCAAAACCAAAAGCTTTATTTGATAATTGTAAATTAATAACGTGTACTCTTTCTTAACATTATAATTCACTAGTATGTTAAGTATTTACTAGAAAATTTATTTGATTACGACCAGCATAAACAGTATCATCTCCTACAGTAAAAAAATTCTTATTGTTTCTCTATGGAAAATCTTGGATCCGCCATTTTGAATTCCTCATTTTTTATAAAAAATTCGTAACCAGTACCCCAGAAAACCCTTATGGACATATTTTCATAGACTTTTGACAATTTTTTATTCTTTTTGCGGCCATATTGGATCTGTCATTTTGAATTTTGTAATTTTGATGAAAGATTCGTAATAAGCACCGCAAAAAATCCCTGTACACGTATTTTCATAGACTTTTGAACATTTTTTATCTTTTCGGTCGCCATATTGGATCCGCCATTTTGAATTTTGAATGTCTAATGCTAGATTCTTATTCAGCGACCCAAAAACATAAGTATACTAAGTTTCAGAAAAAAAAATAATCTGCTGGCTTGCTAGACAATGATTTAGTCGATTGCCAGTTGTAAAGGGTGCCTGTAGAGGTGGTTTACACCCCCCTAAGTATTTTTTTTATCCGGACAAATTTTCTGCTATTCTTCGTTGTCTCATCTTGATGTTAAAAAATTGTCTCGATCGGTTCAATACAGCAGCCGCTATTTTATTGATTTAAAAAAAAAAAACACGTTTTTGCGTACTGTGCGGTGGCTCTTTGACGGCGGCAAAGTAGAAAGCGAACTCATCGATTCAAATCATCCGCGCTCGTATAAGCATCATTTTCTCGGCTTCCAAGGCTAGTACAAAATTCTGTGTACTTGATTTGGGGTAGTTTGACGAAATATTAACAAGTATTATTGTTATTTTTACCAATATTAAAAGTTTGGGATTTTAAGCATACTTATGTCGCTTAATGATATTTTGATACATATTTTATCGGTTCTTGTGCCTTTGTAGCGATTTAAATAACTACTACATATAGTGGATAAATAAAAAGGCGCATGACTTTTTTTCTGTATTATTTAAAAAGTATATAATGGGATAAGAATTAAGGATGATTGTTTATTTATTTTGTACATGAGCGCGCTTCGCAGGAATCATACTATTGTCTTTAGGCTCACATTCACTTTCAGTCTCGCTATCGTACTCGGGCAGATTCTGAAGAACTTTATCTCGTAGAACATCATCCGCGCTAACTATCATTTCGTTGACAGGCTCATCAACTTCATGCAAATCTTCGTCTGTTAAATCTTCGGCTTTATCGCTGTTTGAACAATTTTTGCCTTCACAATGAGTACAAAATTCCGAGCACCTGAGGCCTTTCTTAAAGCACCCACATCTTTTAGTGCACTTTTTTACACATTGACACTTTATGTGTCTTTAAACGTTTTTGGGTATTAAAGGACTCTCGCTATATATCGGTTGAAGACCATACTTGGACGTTTTCCACCCATAATCTACGGGGTTCAAAGTGTGTATAAAATATGTATCAAAATATCATTAATCGAAATAAGCATGCTTGAAATCACAAATTTTCAATATTTATCGAAATAACAACACTTGTTGATATTTCGTCAAGCTAACCCAAATCAAGTACAAAAAAAATTTCATAAGAGCCTTGGAAGCCGAGAAAATGATGCTTTTGCGTGCGCAAACGATTTGAATCGATGAGTTCGTTTTCTACTCCGCCGCCCGCCAAGCGTACAGCTCGAGCCGCGTGTTCAGCCGTCACTTACTCGTTGTTTTTTAGGTACTCACGGGCCGTTTACTGAACGCATATGTTTTTTTCATGAAAGTATAAGTATTGAACTCCAAGTTTCAGCCCAAAAAATCAATAAACAAAAGTACAGGAATCAAAATAAAACAAAAAATTATCTCGGCTCCAGAAAGTCTTAGAACAACTTTTTTAAATTTATGTTTTTAAACGCAGCTTACAGTTATAAAAGTGCAAAGAATCTTGGAGCAATAATTTAAAATTTATAGGGTTTTATACAGGTGTCTAAAACTAGTATAGCTAAAGAAATCGATATAAAATCGATCAAAATGAAAATTTCTCAATAATTCTAACAGGATTTAAAACTTGAAAGGTTTTTTGAATTTTCTGGCTTGGTTTACTTAGTGTAGCTATTTTAGAAAAGATATGGGGCATTCTTCAATTAAGGACAAAAAAAATTAAATCGTCAATTACTCGAAAAGTTTGAAACCGATCTGGTTAAAATTTTGTGCAGTTATAAATACTATCATAAGTGACAGTTTTTAGAATTACTATTATCTAGGTGCAGTTGTTCGTTAGATATTTTGTCGAAGAAAACAGCACTTTTTCTACTTTGAAGGCTATTTGCAGATAAAAAATAACACTTAGCGACCTCTACCAGGCCTTAAAATTTTAATAATTATTCAAGGAATACAAAATTATATAAAGAGGTATAGCCAAAAAAGCGAAGAAATAGAGATATTAAGCAAAATGTAAAGAAAAGTTAATTTTTTTTACAATTTGTTAATTTCGAAAAAAAAAGCTAACGGTTTTCGGTTACCGCGTAGTTTGATTATTGTTGAGCATAAGAAATTACATAGAAATCAGTCAATACCTTGCTCCCACCCGACACATTCATATTTCCATATTTAACCGTCTCCGCCCGCGCCGTCTGGTCTATTTCCAGTAACTTTCTTAACTACACAGCCATGCATTACTTTACTCATCTTATCTTGTGAAATATATTAGGTACATTTTGTATAATCTCGGAATGCTAAGTGAATTATACATTATACCATAAGTTTTAATCCTTACATTTGATTTATTTCAAATCTTAGACACCCTAATCTAAAAATCTGGGCAGACTAAATAGTATGGGTAAGTTATCTCAAAATGTCAGTAATTTATATAGTAATTGATCACGGTGATGTTTTAAGATGTTTGTGTGGATGAAAACTAGCTCATTCTAATGAAGTAAAATGTATATAACTCGTGATGGTGTGACAAAATCAAAAAATACGAATTGAGTTGCGAAATTCCATAACCATAAAACGAACCATTAGGTATCGGACAGTTCACTAACAAAGACACCTAACTTTAAGTAGTTTTTATTCTTTAGTGTTTTTTCACCCCCTTTCCCCTTATGGCAAGTGGTTATTAATGTTTTTGACTGTTCTAAAATTATTACACTGACCAAATTCTTTTATTTAAATCAAAATTTACTTCATAAGTACACTAAAAAAAACTATGGCTGGCAGCAGCTGCCACATGTGAGAGTGTACTTACTTCACAGCAAAGTCGTTAGTGCGGCTTGCTATATAAAGGATTTATTTTCTGCCACGGTGAGCTAGTTGCTTGACCAGTGGTACGTACTATAGACCGGAATGGTAAATTGATGAATAATGAAATATCTTTGCTCGAACAAAAGCCAGTGTATAAAATCAAAGTATGCTACAGAATAAAAAAAAATCTTCTAATGCATGAGAGGCTTGTATTTCCATCCAACAAACTGTCAACTATAATTTTAAACATAGCACGAGACATTATTATAATCTAGAAAGATTCAGAGTTATCAATTGTTGAAAATGAGCCGAAAATCCGAAAAGCACTTGATTTGAAAAATTTGAATTACTTATATTATTGAAATTATGCGGAAAAAAAAGCCAGGACATTTATCTCTTATTTTGTGATATAGAAAGCATAAAAAAAGTTTGAGACAAATCAGAGATCGGTCAGTCAAATAGTGTTCGGTTTGTAAAAGAATTACCCATATATTTTAGCAATATAATAAAACATATCGTGTTCTTAAACTTTTTTTTGTCCTTTGAAAATTTGTCAACAATCAGTTTAACAGAAAGAATAATGTTTTAAAACATGAATTTTAAAGATAGAGTAATACAATTAAAATAGTAAAAATGTAGTTTAAAGTCATGTTATATCTAATGACCCCTATATTTAGAATCTACAACATTGCTCTCTTCTCTGAAAAAGCTGTGATAATTTTGTATGGCCTGGATTGTCGTAAAACTAGTTCCAAATAATCTACGATAGACTGTTATAATTTTTTAAATGCGCTATTTAAAAAAAAAACTTTTACCCATATTTCATTAAGACTTCTGAAATAGGTCCAATCAAGCTAACGTTGTCATGTGTACCATCACATTTTTACTCCTATGCCTCCATGTTACTGTCCTCTTTAAAATATCCGTAAAATTTGTTATTTTGGAATTATACACCTTTTTGCTTACGATATTTCGTTTTTTTTTAATTACTGAAGAGTATATTATCATGAAACCATTCACAAATAATTTGCCAACTTCTATAAAACTTTTTTAAACTTGCTATGGTTTTTTCGGAATTTCTCATCTTGATTTTATCAAAATGTATATGAAATGGGGCAGAATAATGTTATGTTATCATGTAAACTAACACGTCTTTATTTATGTCCCTTAATTTTTTATTTTCCTTTAGAAAATACGTAAAAATTATCTTTGACCTACCTTACTTTCTGTTGAAAAAGTAGTGTTTTTTCTACTATTCAAGGTTATGTGATCATAAATCAGTTCAAGAATAAGCTGTGCACATCCATATTTATGTTTTTAACGGGTTACTTTTTTTTACCGTTAAACCTTGAATTTTTCAAAATTTAGGAAAAATAGAAGAAATTCAAGGTCTAGTATCGTATTTTCCAAAAAATATTTGTGCGCTTTGATATCACTGCCTCTTAGTTATATGTTTAGATTGTTATTTTAGGCCATATGGCTTAGCCTTGAAGGTTTAGTATGGTTACATTTAGATACGTGTGTGTATGGAGCATTCCACGTGAAATGAGACGAAAAAATGATTTTTTATTTTTAAACTTTGGACATCGACAGTACTCTATGAAATCACATTGCAATAGTTTTTTTCCAGAATTTCAGACCAACATCACTGCAGTCAGTGACAGTCACGAATTTAAAGTTTTTTTTTTAAAACGAGAACTTGCTAATTTTGTAGACAAATTAATGCGTATTAAAAAAAAAAATTAAAAAAAATAACAATTTGATATAATTTTTTCCGTGGAATAGGACATAAATATTGGAAAACATTTTGAGGTTGGGTTTCCACCTTTCTTTTTATTTGAAAGTTTACGATACATTTTTAAAGATGTATACCAGTTTTTTTTCTTTTTTTATTTGTCTTCGTTCAAATTTAGACTCAAGTATTCACTTTCAGAAAATTTTTTTCACATGATGGAAGCAGAATCAATGTGGACACTAGGGGGCCTTAAAGGTTAAAAAAAAGTCTTTTCGTAATATTTTGTTCCCCAAGTCGCAAAAAAATGTTAAAATGTATTTTGAAACTAATAAGGTCGTTAAATACAGTCCTAGTGTCAAATTCGTAAGATTCATAATAGCGGATACAATGTAGTTGCTAATATTTGGAAATTAATGCAAATTAAAAGATTTTTCTGTAGTAAACATAAAATTTACAGGTGAAAGTATCTCGTACAAAATTTCTATAAATTACTCTAAAATATTAGAGTAAACACTATACACATTCATACCCACAGATCTAAAATAGCGACCAGCAATTAAAACATAGATTAATTTCATGGTTCAAGTAAAAGCCAATTTTTGGAGTGTGTATCTTTTTTATTCAATAAACTTGTCGACGTTTCACCACTCGTAGGTGGCCTCTTCAGGACATATTTACCTATACAAACTTTTAATTAACATATTATGGATAAACATATGTCAAATATATTATTTAAAACCATACATCACGCTAGAGTGAAGCAAGTACCTCACACACTCCCCACTGTTGCCAGCGTGGCCTCTTATTCTTAATTTACATAGTTTGTCTTTAAATGTAATAATATATATGTAACACAAATTAAATCCTATCTTGGCTTATTATAAAACAACAATACAAAATTTCATACATACATCAAATACTTATGTCGAAGTACAATTATCCTTCAAGTGTACATGTGTTTCACTTATGTAGCTATAGTACAAGAAAGCTTAAATAATAATGAAACGGAACCACAGAGCTGTCAGAGGTAGACAGCACTTACCCACGGCCTGGCTGAAATGTGGCCATAGACTAACCGAATATAGACCAACGACTTGATGTCGTGACGTGATGATCAGACGTGTAATACACATACACCGTAGAAGATCTAAGTTCCCAATGTTAGGCCTAACCCTTATACTGACACTTGGAGTTTGACGGGACGTAATCTAATGAAAACGGACAGCTCCTATCTTGTAGTGTTGGACGGTAGAGGTGTGGGTTAGAGGTGGACAGAGGACTGGTCGCGGTCGTGTATTAATGTGGTAGGCCACGTAGACCGATGGGTCAGCCGACGCCGACATCAAGTCGTTGGTCTATATTCGGTTAGTCTATGGCCACATTTCAGCCGGGCGTGGGTAGGTGCTGTCTACCTCTGACGCCTCTGTGGTTCCGTTTCATTATCATCTAAGATTTCTTGTACTATAGCTACATAAGTGAAACACATGTACACTTAAAGGATAATTGTACTTCGACATAAGTATTTGATGTATGTATGAAATTTTGTATTGTTGTTTTATAATAAGCCAAGATAGGATTTAATTTGTGTTACTTATATGTTATTAAATTTAAGGACAAACTATGTAAATTAAGAATAAGAGGCCACGCTGGCAACAGTGGGGAGTGTGTGAAGTACTTGCTTCACTCTAGCGTGATGTATGGTTTTAAATAATATATATGGCTTATGTTTATCCATAATATGTTGATTAAAAGTTTGTAATGTATAGGTAAATATGTCCTGAAGAGGCCACCTAAGAGTGGTGAAACGTTGACAAGTTTATTGAATAAAAAAGATACACACTACAAAAATTGGCTTTTTTTTGAACCATCAAATTGATTGACGTATGGAGTGAGAAAACAAGAGTAAGAGTAGTCAACAAAATAAATTAGTTGCGTTTATTAAAAAATGCTTTCGCAATCTACCTAAAATTTGGAGTGAATAATTTGGGTTGCATAATTTTCGTAGCAAGCACGGTTTTTTAGAAAAAAATCCGTATATACGTCCCAAAAGGTTTAAGTGTTTACGAATATTTTTAACGTAAACCATATTAGCTAAAAAAATCAAGCATAATACATTATCCACTCGAAATTTGTGATAGATTACGAATGCATATTTTAATTTGCGAAACTCGTTAATTTTTTAATTTTTGGTCACCATTTTGGATCTTTGGGTAAAAGTTTATGAATTTTTCACTCGGAAATGGCGCCATTGACAGAAATTTCGAAGGTGATACTTTCAACAATAAATTCTATGTTTTTCACAGAAACATTATTTAACTTGTAAAATTCTATAATTTTAAAAACATTAGCTGCTATGTTGTATCAGCCATTTTGAATTCTACGAGTTTGACTCTGGAACTGTATTAAACGACCTTATTAGTATCAAAATATTTTAACACTTTTTTCAACAACAATATTTAAGGTAGTTGTATCCCAAATTAAAATAATAATGAGATCTTTGTGTGACTTTGCACATAGCTAAAATAATATTTAATAAGGTCCACTACATTTTTGTGAAGCTAGGGTTCTTAGGAGGCAAAATATCAGTGGTTGTATTTTTTATACTTTACCATGGATGCTTATGGAGAAATGCCCTTTTCTGTACTTTCATGACGTATATCGTACGAAATAATGATGAACTTTTGACAATAATTTTTTGGGTATTACAAAAATATCTAACGATCTTATTAAATTTTACAAAATAACTCTAGGGTATTCGTGATATAAGAAATACAATAATAACCGTCGTAAAAACTGCTAAAGGTTATGTCTTCACACAAGTGCGAGAGAGACAGAAGGCATACTACGCTGTCGAATCCGAGGTCAAATCTGCTTCTGACTAGCGTAGTAGGGATACAACTACCTTAAGTCTAAATTTCAACGAAAAAAAATTGAAAAAAATAACTTATGAATATCGAAAAGTCGATGATAAACTTTGAAATCAAAAAAAGGTTGGGAACCTTAACTCAAGATATGTTCCGATATTTTATCGTATTATACAAAAAAATGCTATCGAATTGCTACTTGTTTTTTTTTAATGCGCATTTATGTGTCTACAAAATTGAGAGGCTTATGTTCCAAGAAAAAAACTTTCAATTTCGTGACTGTCACTGACGGCAGTGGTGTTAGTCTAAAAATCTAAAACAATTACAGTAATATTTCAGTATTGAGTACTGTCAATGCCCAGAGTTTAAAAGAGAAAAAGTTTTTTTCTATTTCATTCCACGTGGAATGCCCCATGTGTATATATATATTTATAGCTATATACATATGATATCCAGCATTTATAAACGGAAAATAAATAAGTCGCGTTTGCTTTTATTTGCGTTTTTAAATATATATACATATTTACACATACATATACATTTGTATGCGCATAGAGCATTTCAAGTCAAACCTCAAAGTCAGGAAAAAATTTTCGTTAATACTTATGGAAATCTGTAGTGCTCTATTCAGCATGATAACCGTGCTACCAGCGCTGCCCTGGCTGCTGAAAATGCAACCATAACCTGTTACATTTTTATTGCTTTGAGAGTTCTGCGGGCCTCATACAAATATTGGTGCAGTCTGTATTTTGGGTCATCTGCACGATAGATTATTTATTTTGATGTATTGATTCATCATAATCACAGATGATGCACAATACAGATTGCACCAAAATTATCATGAAGCCGCGAAAACTTCAAAACAATAAAAATGTAACAGGTTATGGTTGCATTTTCAGCCGCCAGGGCAGCGCTGGTAGTATGGTTATTATGCCGAATAGAAGTAAAAGTCACTTAAAAATTACACCTCTAATATTCTTGTGAGTAGTGTCAGTGTAAGCTCAGTTAAGATGTAGGTAAATTGAATTGTTTTTTTAAAGATAGCTTTTTCTTCTTTTAAAGTAATAGTGCTTTAGAATAGACCTGATAGTAGTTTTAGCGCTAAATGGAGCTAAGGTAAAAATCACTATTTATTGTTTTTTCTCTCACGCATGGCAAAAAAACTTTCCGAAAAACATGATTCAATCAGTCCTTAAGAGCTTTAATTTGAAATCTTTTATAAGATGTTTTAATTTAACAAGGGCGTCAATATACACTACTATGCATTTTTATGTGTGATATCGAAATTGGATGTAATTTCTTATAATTCCTAATCTCGTTAATTTTCTGTATTATAGATGCAATTAATCAAATAAGTACAACAAAATTTTTTTAGTCTTTGACATTCCATTCAGAAAATATTTGTCAACATCAAAGTTGTCCAATTTCGCAACATGGCCAGCCATTTTGGATCTGCCATTTTTAATTTGAGAAGTGTATACAATTTAAAATAAGTGTTTCCAAAAATTTATCAAATCATATTTTTCGAAAAGTAAATTTTAATACATAGGAGAAAAAGTTAAATACAGTGATTTTCAACTTTAGCACCATTTCGCGCCAAAATTTGCTTCACCTCGACCATCAACCAATTATTTTAAAAGAGGAATAAAAACTGTCTTCAACAAAAAGGACGGACTCGATAAAATAAAATTTTTAAATATTTGAGCATTATAATTAGAGGTTAAATCCCCGCAAAATATTTTGGAATCGTATTTTGACGAATCAGCGTATAAAAATACACGGAATTAGCAAATTATTTTTTGAATTTTTTTTTCATAAACTAGCTAAGAGTGTAGTGTTGAATCGAGAATTTGAATTTTATTACAAAGCCTTTTGCGTTGAATATCCCAAGTTTGACTTAAATATTGCACACGCAAACAAAAGTAAAAATCACTTATTTGTATCTTACGTATACATTATACAAGAAAACACCGAGTCTGGCATCGAGTGCTACGTGCGGCAGAACCCTGCCGATGCTTCGGACAGTCTATGATATGCCAGAAAAACCCGACGCGCTGGAAGATCAATTTGCGTTTCTTTGTTTTTACTCCTTATTTAATAGTACTTTATGCATGGCTATGAAAGTTTTACTTGAAATCTGTGAATGATAAATTTTATGTACCCATTTTATAGAATTTTATATACCAATAGTCAAACATTTTGCAAGGAACTGGAACAAATTTTTACCATAAAAAGATTGAAATTTCCATAAAAAATATTTAACCTATTTATGAGATAGTTTTAAGGAAATTATTTCTAATATTTTCATTAATAATGTCTCTGTGTTTCCATTGCAGGATGATGTCACGGAACGCATATCATCGCTCAAATTCCATGATAAAGAATTACTGGAAAAGCACAACACTCGTAGAACAGAACAAGTAGCTTCTGAACTTATAATGGTTACTAAGATTGATCAAAAAGTAAAATATGAATCGAAAGGTGAGGGGCAATTAGAATATTTGTCAAAACCAGAGGGAGGAAGCATTCTTAATAGTAACATGTCTATGAATCATGCGAAAAGTTATTCTATTTTGAAAAGTATATGTGATGAAATAGAATGTAAAGTCGATCTTGTCAATTCAACTGATTTAAAATCTGGAACAAGTGTAGAAGAAGTTCATAAAGCACAGTTAGATGTGTCAGAAAGTGTTTTGAAACAAACAGTTCTCAATAAAGATAATCCAAAGATCGAAAGTCTAACAGTTCCAGTGTCAGCTATAAATTCAAAAATCAAATCAAAACGAACTTTAAACTTACCTTTAGAACGAAACAAGGATATTTCAGTGTCAAGTGCATTTTGTAATGAAAATAATCCATGTATCGATGATCCACCTGATGCTTCGAGGAAAAATCTGGGGGAAAAAGAATATTTTAGGAATTGTGATGTCAATATTGAAATGGTAAAAGCATCTGGCTATTTAAACAATTCAAGCGATAATATGTATGATAAAAAAGGAAAAAATAATCACAATTCAGAACAAACGATAAGTTCAATTAGTAAAACAGTATTGAACGAAAGATCAAAAAAAGAGTTTGAATCTTTCTCTGCAAACGGTAAAAAAGAAGAAATAATAAAAAATAACTTGAGAATAGTAAAAAACAGCAGCAAATCGCTTGCAGGTTCAGAATACATGAAAGAAAAAGATTACAAAATATTTACATCAAATCATATATCTTTAGAAGAAGTGGAGGCAGTTGAACAGTCTAAAAATGATCTAAGAGAAAATTTGATGAAGCAAGACAAAAAGACAACATTTTTATTTGAAAAATCTGTTCCTTCTGATCAACGTGAATCTTTAAAAGTATCGAAATATTTCTCTGATGTGCAAGACCTTGAACTTAATAAGAATTGTAATAACGAGAAATCGCAAACATCTTGTTGGCTCACTAGTTTTTCTTCTGAAGAATCGATGTTACGATTGAATTTGATGGAACTACCGTCCGAAGATAATTCAACAGAACCTGAGAAAACTTTTGCCTCCATTCCACCACTCAGCGAAAGAATTCGCAAACAATATGATTTCAATACGTTAGCAAAATCCAAACTAAAAATTAAGACTTCAATTAATTCTTCCATTGATTTAAAATTGGAACTTGAGAATAAAATTACTGATAAAACGGAAAAAATTTCAAAAGCTTTAAGAGAACTATTAGGGGCTAAAATTGAAACCGAAGACGACTCGATGAGATCGATTATTCATGAGCCTGTCAATACAATAATCACTAAAGGTAAATTGGATGCTGAGATGGAAAACCATTTGGCAACATCAGCTAGTAAAGAATGTGAGAAGACATCGTTAACGATACAAAAAGAAGAATCTCTATCAATTAAGGAAACAAAACTAAAAGATCCAAGAACCGTTGTGCCAAATAAATTAATTATCCGATCTTCGCAGAAAGTAGAAGGTCCTTCTCCCACAAAGCGAAAGGTTAATGTTTGTAAACTATAAATTTATTTTTTTATTCTAAAACAAATAATTTTTTTCAAAGACCTTCATCAAAATTTTTCATACAAAAATTTTATATGATGTAACTTTAAGTAGACGCATTCTAATATCAAGACAAGGTTTTTTCAAACACTATTCTTATTATTTTTTAGCTATAATAAAATAAGTCAATTATACTGATGCAAGCCACTTTTTATTTTTTGAGATGGTCTCACAAAATATTATAATACATTTCAAAGTTTACCGTGATATGAACAATAGGGGTTGTAACTAGATCACTTAAAAACACTAAATTTTCAACTACAATTCATTTTGACTGTAGTCGTTCTATAAAGCGAATTAATGATTTTTTCGATAATGCTGTAAGTTTATACTGTTTTTCAACAGCATATTTATTACCCAATACTCACTAACAATGCATCGCTACGTTTTGTCAAGAAATTTACGGAGTATGTGGGCCTGTAATAATAATATTGTATAATTTGTCTCTAAGTTTTGATCAATGCCTATTTTTTTTCTCTCTTCTCGTTATACTCTTTACATTGTTGTTGTCTGCAATCATTATATCTGTCTACCTCTTAAATGATATTTTATTTTAGATGTATAAAAACTACGCCCTTATAAGGTAAATGTACCAGCTATTAGCTATCCAAGTAAACTGTTATCGAAGTGCATCATAAATAAATCTATGTACTTGTATATTTTGTATTTTAAGGTATTGTTGGAAAGTTATAAGCTTATTTTTCCTACCTCGGGCACTTTTGCGACCCTGGTACACCCTCGGTAGGAAAAACAGCGTTCGCCACTCATGTGCATCCGACCAGGGGGGTCCCAACGGTCCCTCGATCGATGCTTTGCAAGCACCCTCGGGCTCAAGGACCGCCCTAGGGAGATGCGAATTTGTGACGAAAACTACTATTCAATAATACTCGAGAGTGAAATCCTATTTACAACTGTAGGAAAATATTTTTTCCGTCGTCTGAAGTAGTCAGTTGCCCTAATACATGGCCACTGTGTTAACAGGTTGTCCGTTCAGCCAATATTTTAAAACCCATTATCTAGTTCTTTTGGTTCATGGCATAAAACCTTGCCATTGCTTTCGACTGCGAAGTGACAAAGAGAGATAAGGTCAATAAATGACCTAGTATTTGGCCACTTGCTCTTTTTAATTGATAATTTTAGTGTGAAAGTAAACAAATTATTTTAATTCACTTTCAAAATAATTTGTTAGTATGCCTGTCAAGTAATTTTACTTTAAAAACACATTAATATCTATTTCTTGTAAATTGTTTTAATGGCCGGCTGTTCGGAATCAGGACTGATTTTTTTCTCGCCAAGGACTGACTCAGTTACCTTACATGTTTAAATTTTCACGGTACTGCTTTTACTATTAAACTATAAAGATCATTATGTATTTCACCGAAAGTTAGTCTTCTACTTTTCTCTTATTCTTCCTTTTTTCGACATTATCAACTTTATTGTTCAAAGTTCGTATATAGTTGAAAGATTATGTCCGAGAATTTTTGTTTCTGCACAGTTCCTACTTATATAATTTTCGTGCTCAATTATCAACCGAGTACTCATTTTGACGTGTTTGTATTTGTCCAGTGTCAAGAATCGCTTAACTCCTTAGGGGTGGTATTTCAGAAAATGCTGAAAAGTATTACCTTTTTTTTGGTATTATGTGTTAAAATTTTTTTCTAAATTTTTAAAGTTGTTTTTTAATTTCAGAATCAATAAAATTACACCTAGAAATATGTTTTTAACCCTTAACAATATTAAGAGATGCATCTCAAGGTTCCAATAAATGCAGATGACTCATTTCAATTGTAAAAAATCTTGTTTTTTTTTTTAATTTAAACTTGAAGCCGAGATATTGAGTAGAACTGATTTTGGGGGTAAACTTCAGGAGTGGCTGTCATCCCTTAAAAACGTTTCTTCGCCGATATACAAAATACAAGTTCCATATTTTTGATACTCTATAACATATCTCTACCTCATACAAACCTGTGACATACATTAAAAAGGAACTGTTTATCACCTTGAAAAGCTTTTTTTACGAAAATTCTCAAAGTTGTCAATTTTTTTTTCGAAATCGTGAGTAATGATACATTATTTAATAATTTTTCACCTAAACTGTTATTTTTGTGTCTAAAAAGGTCAATTTTTTTTTTTCTTGCAACAGTGGGATCGGCTGTTTGACCAATATTTGCAGACTGAGTCATGGCTGATTGGCACACTGCTCATCTCAATTAAAAATAAAATTCAACTGTATCCCGATTTGTTATCACATGCAAGTCAATAATAGAATGCTTCGGATTCCACAAAATATGATGTATGCAGTTGCCAACACGTTTAATCGTTTAATAGCTACCACAGTTCTTTACACTTCACTCATGGAATTCGACAAAATATTTTTATATACTTTCTTGATGCAACTCTGTAAATAATAGTTATCAATAAAATATTAAGGCACTGGTTTTCTGAACTGTTATAATCAGGTAGATTTCTAAACTATCATTCTAATTATTCTACCCTTTAGAACAAAACATGTTTTTAAATGTATTAGACGGAGCTATATTACTTTCTGACCGTAGTTTGCATTCAACCAACTTGCTAAAGGTAAAACAACGATAGAACCTTTATAATTAACCTCCGTCTTTTTACAATCCTCTTATGACACAACGTTTGAACAAATATATATTCAATTTACAGTACTCTTAAAGGTGTTGTTCGATTAGGTGAAAAAAAAAATAGAAAATTTGTTAATAATATTGTGGTCTATAGATTAAACTGTAACATTTTTCCTGTCAAATATGCAGGGCAAACTGAAAGACATTTGATTACCAGATATACCGAGCATTTAAAGTAAAAGCATTTTGTAGTATCTAAATCTATATAATTTACTAAACATACATTTATTGTCAATAACGACACATTAAAAGAGTATTTCAATAGTTCTAGTGATAACTGATGATAAGTTTGAGCAATAATGACTCAAATTGTAATACTATCAGTTTGTTTATTCATAACAAAGTAAAAATGTTGTAGCCTGTACCGTTCTAAAAGATCAAGGCCTTCGTTAGGTACAAAAATCTAAAAAGGAAATAATATGTAATAATTGTTTAAGTCACACGATACCATTAAAATTCACATTGCTACACGTACTCACAATCGTCACGCGATTACGACTACATGTAGTCCGCAAGATAGTAAGGCGACAAAGACAGATTTTCCAATTCAGCACTGGTATTTCTAACGCTCGGCTCCTGCATATGTTGGGATATGTGTAAGTGATTAGAATGATCTAGTCGTCACACCTCAATAAGCCAATAAACTTAGTTCAATTAGACATCATCAAACTAAGATTTCTTACAGGTGATTTTACTATCTTAAACAGTTTTTATTATTAAAATTTTTGTAAGAATATGTTAAACTAGTGATTTTCCTGTAAAACGTGTCCCACAATTATTACACTCTATGTGATATACGATAATACATTTGTCTGAATCAACGATTCGATCCTTTCCTGGTTTAATAAACCTTAATAACTTATCAATACATTATAAAATAATTAAAATATTATTCTTACGTGTGATTATTTTAATAATACAATTAGGTTTCTTATAATATAGTAAAACGATTATTCCCTAAAACATTACAGATTCATGCCAATTCCGACAATATCAATAGAATACTAAATAGTAATAGATTCAAATAGTGCTACAAACATTTCATTAATGCTAGCTGTACGATGCATCATAATTTCCCAAAGGCAAACTGTAGTTGCATAAGCCAAGTATATAAAGCACCTGTGCGGAATGAAAAAATCTGTACTTGCCGCCTTATTATCTTGCACACTACATGTAGTCGTCATCGCGTTACGATTCTGAGTGTGTGTTACAATGAGAATTTCAATAACGTTATCCTTTGACATAAAAAATTATTAAATATTATTTAGTTTTTAGATTTTTGTACCTGATAAGGGCCTTGTTATTTAAGAACAGTACAGATCGAAACTTTTTTTTTGTTACAAATAAACAAATTAATATAATTACAACCCGAGTCATTATTTCTTAAATAAATTAAAAGAGTACGGTGAATATTGTTCAGCAGAATAAGTAGTTCATAACTATGGAACTAATAATTTTAAAATGCATTGCAGAATTACAAAAAATTGAAATACACTGGAGATGCGAGACATTTTTAAGCAGTTTTACCTACCTCTTGTAAACCTAATCAACAAACATGAAGACAATTTCCGTTGTAGTTTCATAGAATAGCTGCATACTAAAGAAAAAATAATTTTTAGTAGCTGAACAACCTTCTCCGCCGTTTCTAAACACTGAATTTTCTCAAAAAGATAAGGTAATGTACGAGTGCTTTTGGGGGTTGTTAAAGGATGTGTAAGACTGCACTCTATAAAACTCGGCCATTTTTGGACGCGAAAATGTGGGATAAGGGTAGGCCTGGACAGCTCTTTGAAGGATTCGCCTGTTGTCGGAAGGATTCAAAAATCGACGGGGCGAGAAGCGAAGGGGGCGGATTGAAAAATAAAAATAGTTTAGAATAACCGAGAATCTAAAGGAATTTTAACTTATTTTGTAGTCAGCTGCGAGAGGGAAGCAAGAGGTCAAAAAGTTTCGAGAGGGGCTGTAAGAGAGTAGTGGACAAGTGTGGAGGGGTTATACTTCGATTTGTTTCAATTTGAATCACACAGAAAACAAGCACTTTTTTCCTCATTTTACGAAAAGATTTATTCTGGGTGACCATTCTGGTAGTATGGGGAGGGGGTTCGTGGACAACCCCACTAAAATCACTATATCATATAGAAAGATACATTATTAGATGTATAATTCTATAATGTATACTGCATTTATATGGGGCAAAAGTAATAGCCCTCACCAACCCGACGCCCCCCTATCTTATTCAGTCCTATTTATGATGCGTTATAAGACAAGGTAAAAATATGCTTGTTTTTTAAAATT
>JAPYYV010000463.1:0-32393 GCA_030522625.1 Copidosoma aretas
AGCAAAGGGTACATTGTGGTATGCGTCTGTATGGGCACCAAGGCTCTGCACCTGGAGCTGGTTGGCGACCTTACTACCAAGTCATTCCTTGGAGCTCTAGCACGATTCTGCGCTCGACGAGGACGACCAGCTGAGATTTGGAGTGACAATAGTACCTACCTCCGCCGAGCCGATCGCGAGCTTCGTGAGGCACTTGAATGTGCTGAATTAAGCTGGAATGCAGTGGCAGGATCCCTCGCGGAGCAAGGCATCACCTGGAACTTCAACCCACCCCGAGCACCAGATTTCGGAAGACTCTGGGAGGCAGGCGTCAAATCTGTTAAAGCACGTCTGCGTCGCGTGATTGGTTCAAGGAATCTCACCTACGAGGAGTTCGCCACCGTCCTCGCCGGCATCGAACTTGTGCTTAATAGTCGACCTCTCACACCTCTGACTGGCAGCATTGACGATATCGACGTCCTTACACCAGGTCATTTTCTCATCGGTGGACCACTGGCTGCTGCCATCGAAGTAGGGGAGCCCTAACCCAATCTCGACCGCCAGACACACTGGCAACTTGTGCGCGGACTTCGAGATCACTTCTGGGCCCGCTGGAGCCGTTAGTACTTGAACACCCTCCAGCAACGGTCCAAGTGGACGACTCTAAGGCAGGATTTCCAAGTGAATGATATTGTAGTTCTGTTAGACTTGTCCTTGCTTCTTTCCAATGGCCACTGGCCCTTAGAGCGCATCGTCGAAGTCCATCCAGGCACCGACGGTCTCGTTCGAGCCGCTACTCTCAAAACCGCTGCTGGCAGCTACACTCGTCTGGTTACCAAGATGACTCTACTGCCTGTGACGCCTGAATGGACGGAGCCTGATACCCCAGCTGCAGATGCTGCTATGGCGGGCGGCGACTAATGTCGTTCGCAGGAACGAGGCAAGCGGGTTGTGCGAGTTTGAATTCGGTGCCTACAGCTCGACCCCCACACTTCCTACGTAAGGGCACCACTCTGCAGACTGTGGCCGTGGCGCGGTCTCTGTGTGCTTCAACAACGAGTTTCTGCGATTCACCCATCGACTCTACAGCTGCAGAACGCCTGCAGAATCGCTCCGATCACGTCGTGCTTCTACGCCTGTGTGTTTTATGATTGCGCTGTGACTCTTCAGAACAGAGATTGTCCTTTGTATTTACCTGCTCTTCGTGAAGAAATAAATTGGTTTTAGTAACAATCATTATTGACATCATCACCATCATCCTTTATATCGTCATTATCATCATTATCATATCATCATGATCATCACCATTATTATCGATATCGTCGCTATCAACTTTGTCGTCTTAATCCATCTTATCATCATGATTATCATCATCAGTGTTATCATCAACGTATTAAGCATTATCATTGTTTTTTAAATATTATAATGATCATCAATATGATCATTATTATCATCATTATTATCAAAATCATCATTAATATAATTATTATCACTATTATCATCATTATCATCATCAATAACTCTATTATTATCATCATCTTTATAATTATCATCATTTTATTCATCATTATGATTATTATTATTGGCATTACAATCATCATTGTGATCATCACCGTTATCATTGTTATTGTCGGCATCATAAACATCATCATCATCATCATTAACATAATCGTTATTATCATTATCATCACGGTCATCATCAGTATTATGATATGTATTATAATGACTACTATCCTAATTATTATCACCATCACTAGAAAAAATATCAGGAACAAGAAAAAGTATATAAACGTTTTTAGCATTCTCATAACCATCATCATTATCGATAGAATCATTATAATCGATCTTATAGTCATCATTATCATTTATATCTTCATCATTATCATCATAGTCAACATTTCTATCATCCTTATGATCATTAAAATCATAATTATTATTTTTAATATCATCATCATGATCATCATCATCATTATCAACATCATTATCGGCATTATCATCATTATGAGCAGAAACGATTATGCTCCGATCGACTCCGTCATCATCATGATTATAATCATCGTTTTCATCATCATCGTTAATAAAATTAGCTTTGTTATCATTGTAATAATCATCATCATTATTGTCATCATTATAATTATCATTATAATCAACATCACAATATCGTCATAATCAATAAAATTATTATCATAATCATTATCATTATCATTATCTTCATTATCATTAGCATTACCAACATTACCATCATCAGCATTATCATTATTATGATCATTATCATAATCATCATTATTATCATCATCATCATCATCATCTTCAGAGTTATCATTATCATCATCATAATCATCATTATCATAACTTTCATCATGATCGTCATCATGATCACATTTAGCATTATTCTAAATATCATTATCATCATTTTTATCATTATCATGATTATGATCATCATTATTCTCGTCACTGTGACTATCAACATTATTATCATCAATGGTACGTTATTCTCCTTATCATAATGATTGTCATTATCATCATCATCGTGGTTACTATGATCATCATAAACATTATGATTGTAATTATCTTTATCATCTTGATTATTATCATTATGATGATCATCATCATTATTATTATTATGATCGTCATTATCATCACAATCAGTATTATTCTAAATCAAATTATTATGATTATCATCATCATCATTTTTATTATTATCACTAAATTTATATCCATTATTATCCTTATTATTACCCTAATTATCAGCACTATAATCAGCATCAGTATTTCCATCATTATCATGATTATTATTATGTTCATCGTAATCATCATCATTGTTATTAACATTATTATCCTTATTGTAAAGGTAATATCATTAGTATCATGATCATTATCATCATTATTATCATCATCTTCATCATCATCAATATAATCATTTTAATTATCATAACCATTATGATAATACTCATCACTAACATTAGAATCATTGTCTCCTTTATTCATCTCATCAACATCATCATTAATATTAAAATCATCATCATAAATTAGTACCACCTTATTTTGCATAATCATTATCATTATCTTTATTATTATCACCATCATTATCTACATAACCCTTATCTTATATATCATTATTATCATGATCATCATTATCATCATCATCGTCATTGTCATCATCATAATCACCATTATTATTAGTCTCATGTTAATTTTTTTTATCAAGAGCATTAGAACTATAATCATAATCATAACGACCATCATGATTATCGTCATTATCGTCATCATTATAAACATCGTAATCATTATTATCATTAGCAATATCCATAATATGATCATTAGGATACCTATCATCATCAGTATTATCACTATCATGAAAATGATCATTATTACAATCATCAATATCATAATTGCTATAATTACTACCATTATAATCATCATCATTACCATTATTATGATCATCTTACTCATTATTATCATTAACAGAACCATGTTACTAATGATTATTATAATAGCTGTTATTTTGATCATCATTATTTCCATCATCGTCAGCGTCACCATCATCATTTTGATTATCAGCATTACTGTAATAACCATTATAATTGTTATTATTATCCTGATCAACATTATTTTCATCAATATCATTATCATCATCATCATCATCATCATCATCATCATCATCATCATCATCATCATCGTTATCATCATCATTGTCCATCATTATCATCATTATCATCATCATTATCATGATCTTGCTACTCATTATCATTTTCAACATAATCACCATCAACGTCATCATTATATTTTTATTACCATCATTATCATAATTAATATACACTTTATCGTTACCAATTTTATTAATACTAACATAATCATCCTCATTAAAAATATTATAAACTTTATTATCATAATCATCGTCGTTCTTGCCACTATCAATATTATCTTTATTATCATAATTATTATTAATATTATCATCTATACTATTATCATCATCATCGTGATTACTATCTTCATGATTATTGTTATTATTATTATCATCTTTATATTAAGCACTATAATCATCATTATAACCACAATACAACCAATATCGTCATTATAATCATTAATATAATATTACTCATCTTTCTCATAATCATCATAAATATTATCTTTATCATTATTATCATCATTATAATCGTTAATTTTAAAATCATCAACATGATCATAAACATTATAATAATCATATATTAATTATTATCTTACTGATCTTTATTATCATTCATGATCATCATCATCATCATTATAATCATCTTGCAATAAATCATTATAATAATTATCAATGTTACCATGATCACTGTTATTAAAATCATCCTGATCATTATTATAATCATCATCATAATCATCATCTTTATCATCATTATCATCATCATCATAATTATTATTATTGTCATCGACATCCTCATTATCATAATCAAGATTATTATTATCATCATCTTAATATTTATTACCACCATCATCATCAATATTATCATCATTACCATCATCGTCGTCTGAATTATTATAATCATTATCAACATTCTTATCATTATTATAATCATAATGATGATCATCATCGTCATAATTATTATCATAATCATTATTATCATCATCAACATTGTCATTAGCAATATTCTTATGTCAATCATCAGCACAATTATCTTTATCCCAATTATCAACATCTTTATGAACATGGAACTAATGATCATCATCATCATCAATATTATCATCGTCCTAAATTAATATCATGTTCATAATCATCAACATTATTATCATCATTATTGTCATCAGCGATATCATCAACATTATCATTATCATAATCATAATCATAATTATCATCACAATTATTGTCCTTATCATCATCCTTATCATAAATGCTATTATTATCATCATCGTCATTATGAATGTAATCAACATCTTCATTATATTCATCTTCATTATCATCATCATCATCGGCACTGTTATCATAATCAGCATTATCATCATTATCATCGTCAACATCATCATCATCATTATCCTCATTATCATAATTAACCTTATCATCATTAACATCATTAATATCAATATTACTGTGATTATTACCATCGATATTATTATCATCGTAATTATCATCATCTTTATCATTATCATTATGATCATCTCATCAATATCGTTATCATTATCATCATCGATAATGTAATCATTTTTATCATCGTCACCATCATTATCATGAATATTATTATAGGAATCATCATCATCAACATTATTATTATCCTTATCCTTTTTATCATTGTTATTATCATAAACATTATCGTCATCATCATCATAGCTGTAATCATCATCATCGGAATCATTATTACCATCAACATCATCATCCTTAATATCATCATTTTCATTATCATCATCACAATCATGATAATCGTCATCATCAACATCATCCTTAAGATTATCATATTTATCATCATGATTATCATCATAACCATAACCATCATCAACATAATCATCATAATCATCAATATCATCATCGTCATCATTATGATCAACACTTCTACTATCGTCATCATAATCACAATAAACATTATCATTATCATCATAAACATCATCATCATTATAATCATCACGATTATCAAGATCCTCATCATCATTATATCATAATCAATATCATCATTATCATGAATATCATCTTCATTATTTTCGTGATTATTGTTATTATCATCATTATCATTAGCATCATTATCATTATCATCGCAATCATGATTATCATCATCATCATAATCATTATCATGATCATGATCGGCATTATCGTCATTGTTATCATTATCACTATCATCATCATTATCATTGTCAACAGCATCATTATAATCATCACAATACATATCATTATCATGACCATCATTACTATCATTATTACTGTAATTAATCTCATCGTCATTATTATCATTATCATTATCATCATCATCATCATTATTATTATCATTATCATCATCATCATCAACATCTTTATCATCATCAATAATATAATCATTATTATCATCATTATTATCATCACTTGTATTATTATCATCATTATCATTATCATCATCCTTAAAATGATCATGATCATTATCATTATTATCATCATAATCATCACCATTGTCATTATCGTCATCAATATCATCATCGTCATCATTATAATCAACACTTTTCTTATCATCAACGTTCCCATCATGACAAACATTATCATCATCATCAATAGTATTACCCATATCATGATTATTATCTCCATTACAATCATAATTATTATCTTCATCATTATCCTCATCATCATTGCCATTATTATTATCATTATAATTATCGTTATCATCATCATCTGTATCATATTCATCATTATTATCATCGTCATTATCGGCATTGTTATCAATATCACCATTATCATTATTATCATAGTTTGTCAAAACAATCATCATCATTATCATTATCATCATCTTTATCAGTATTATTATTATCATTATCATTATCATCATTATCATTATTATCGCAATGATGATCATCATCATCATCATGATCATTATTATCATCATAATCATCATCATTATTATGATCGGCATCATCGTCATTGTTATCATTATCACTATTATCATCATTATCATCGTTAGCACCATAATTATTATCATTATTATCCTTATCAATATCACCACCATCATCACTCTCATTGTTACTGTAATGAATATCATCGTCATTATTATCATTATCATTATGATCATCATCATCATCATTATTATTATTAGCATCATCATCATTATCATCATTTTTATCATCATAATTAATGTAATCATTATTATCATCATTATTATTATCATTATTTGTATCATTATCATCATCATCATCGTCATTAACATTATCATTATCTTCATTATCGTTTTTATAATCATCATTATCATCATCATCATTATCATGATCATCATCGTCACTAGTAAGGTGAAAGTACCAATTATAAAACAAATTTTCGCTTCTTTTTTTATAAATCCTGTAAAAAAATTAGGCATGATTTTATGCTATAGATTTTGGTTTTTCTTGGTTCGCTGTAACTTTAATGAGTAATTCTGATTCTTTTATGAAATTTGTATGAAAGAAAGGTTGCTTTTCATAAAAAAATTGATTTAATTGATATGCCTGTATTATGAAACAGCAGCAAAAGTCTTGTTTCAGTGTTTCATAATTCATGTCCCTATTATGAAACTTCGACCGTGAAGTAATTTTTTTGTAATAATCTGAAACTACTCGAATTGCTTGACAAAGATGGCCCGATTTTCTTTTAATACAACTGCATTTCATGCCAATTAGTTAGCTGTAATGATATCAAATTAATTTAAAAAGTTCGTTTTATACTACGGACCACGGAAAAAGTTAGGTTATGTATGCTTCTGTCCCTATTATGAAATGATTACACAGGGAAACTTATTTTTCTCCTAGTGTAATGTAACGATCAAGCTTATATAGTTTAAAAATATGAAGATAAATTAATTATTGATTAGAAATAATTTTTTTGGTACTTTTATTTGTAACAGAGCACGTTTATTTTCATGTTTCGTGAATAGGGACGTGTTTCGTCAATTGGTACTTTTACCTTATGATCATCGACATTATCATCATCATTATTATCATCATTATTACCAATATAATCCCTATTCTCATCATTATCCCTTTGAATGGCACCAGATTTAAACATTCAACTATTAACATCTATAACCTTTATCTTTTATTTACTTTATGGGTAGCATCTTCGTTTATGATTTATTAAAACCATAAAAAGTCTTAGAAAAAATTTGTTTACATTTTACATTGATGATTTAGTGACTGTTTTTTCAGAGGGTCTGTACTTAGTTTAAAAGTTTTACTTACAAACAGTTTCTTTAACCTTTTCCCTCGCAATTCTAAATATTATTTGAGACTTTTTTCCAGCTTTGTTCGCCTTTAGTATTCAAAAAATGTCTTTTTCCTGCTTATACATAGTAACACTTGAACGTCTTAGAGTAGACTGATAAGTTTGCAATAATTCATTGTCCAGCGTTTTGGCCAGTTTATGGCATAATTGAGTCAAACAGTTTGGAGAAGGAGGATACTAGAACCATTGGTCGATAATTTTTCACTGTTTTTAGATCCCTTCTTGTATGTTGGTCTGATTCAAAAAAGTTATAGGTTTTTGAAAATAGGCCTTTTGCTAATAAATAATTAAACTAAATTAAAAGAGGTTGACTTAAGAAATTAGTTGTGATTTTGATGAAAAAAAAAGGAATTCCGTCAGGACTGAAAGAAAGCGTAGATTTTAATGAAATTATACCATTTTGTATGTGGTTATGTGACATGTTAACGGAAGAAGGAGAAGTGTCGTCGATTGTCAAACCCTGGTTAATCCCTTCTTTTTTCGTTGCGAATAGCGTCTGCAAATATTCATTGCACAGACTTCGTAAACTTTTAAAGAGGCCCCTTTGATCACTAAAAAGTTCACAATAATATTTCGAACTATAGCACTTTGATAAGCTATAATATGTTTTCTTTTGTATAATTTTACCTTTCAGCTCACTATTAAACCAGGCGAGATAATAATTTACATTGTAAATTACCAGCGGCATACAACAATAAATAGTGTCGTGCAGAATTATCTAAAAATTGTATAGCATATAGTCGACATCTTTACCATCGATTTGTAATTTTTTTTCCTAGTCAATTTCTTGTGCTCTATTCCTTATTAAATTAAAATCTGCTCTACAGAAGTTAAAGACTTGCTCCTGGTAGATAAAACGGTTAAGATTGGGAGTCGGTGTGGAGCACATATAAGCAATCTGAAATTTATCTGATATACATGAGTAGTCGATAGAATTGTGACAGCTAAATTCTTGAAGTGAACTAAAAATAAGGTTAAGCTTATTACCAAACAAACTAAGCCAATTGTTATATTAAATGAGATCTAGTTTATTTGCTAGTCCTTGATGTTCAGCTGCATCTTCTCAGATTGAAAAAATATCATGGTGACCGATGGCAGTACTAACACCATTCCAAAAAGTTCAGTCGCACCCAGGTGTATTGAAATCACTGGCTAAGATAACAGTATGAGTAAAGTACTTAGTTCTGTGATGTTTAAGAAATCCACTAAATTCTAGAATAGCTTTATTACTATCTAAGGAAAATTTCTGGTTCGATTGTGGAAGATGGACTAGAGAAAGTATCATTCCTATATGTATACAACCTCGAGGTAATATCTTGTAGTGTAAGGGGCATGCAATTCTTTTCGGAAACTGATAGTATAAAGGCTTACATATTAACTATTTTGATATACTTTCTTATTTTGAAATTACAAATATCTTGAGAAAATTTTAGTAGCTTAATAAATAAGTTCTTGCTTTATTCGTTAATAAGTAATCCAAAAAATTTTAATCTTCAACTTCCTTTAACTAAGAATTTATTGTAAACATCATTCTGACAAAGAGATAGTTGAAAAAACTAGCATGCTCGTTTTCATAAAGAATTGACTCATTCTTTCACACAACTATCGCTTCCTTATAAAGAAAAAGCTTTGTATTTTTTAAAATTAGATTTATCTAGAGAACATACAAGAATTTTTTTTCGAAGGTTTAGGGATTAAACTTATGATTGTTTTCCATGTCTAGCTGCATTTGTATGTATGTGTGCGTGGGTCTGTTAGTGTTGTGTGTATAAGTGTCAGTAGTCTAATCTAAAACGCCTGTCAAATGATTGCAATATTCTAGGGCCTAAAGTTCTGTTCCGTTATTCTTATATAGGCTCGAACAAACATTTAAGTTTATATCTTACTGACGCTATTTCTTTAATTTAGGCGTGTCTAAAGATATTTTTAGAAAACGAAAATTCTATTTCACTTTATAGATAGATGTAATGAAAAGTGAATTGCAATTTCTTTATTTTATATCTTAAATCATTTGTCTAAGTTTTTCGGTCCTATTGATTAAAAAAAAAAAAAAAAGACCTTTGTTCAACATCATAATATCTTGAAAAGGATGGATGGACTTTTAGGTTCTACAAAAAACCTCTAATAATGTTTTTTTTTGTCATTTATTTAGTTAAAAATTTATGATTGACATTCTACTATTTTTTTTAATAAGCACAGTATAGTATTTACACATACACTGACACTATTGGCATCACACTTTCAAATTCTTATTTTTCAACGTATTCATCGGGGCCTCCATATGTAATAGAAAAAGCCTTAGTTTAAATAGCCCTAATTTCAATAAACATCAAATTTTATTACATTGCTTTTAAATTAATACCGAGTAAATTCGAGTAGTCACATTCAAATTCTTGACAAGTCGAAAGAAGACTACCTGGACCCCGGACTCGGACAAGGAAGCTTCTTCTTGCTGGGAAGGCCCACTAAAACATGTGCGACTAAGGCCTTAGCGATTCCCCCGTCTTATCAGGTTAAATTCTAAATGTTTCTATCTTAACTAAAGCGTACCAACACTACATACAACATAATTCAAAGATATTCGAATATATGCACATGTACAATGACTCTTATTGCATTTACCTAATAAATTCTTATTTTCCAAAATACAGCGCAAATCCTCCATACGTAATAAAAATCAGTATATTTAAGATAACCCTTATTTCGATAAACATTAAATTTTGCTTAAAATTTTTCACGTTAATACTAAGTGAATTCAAGTAGTCATATAAAAATTATTAATGAGACGAAAAAAAACCACCTCGACCCCTAAGTCGAACGGGGCTAGCTCCTTCTTGCCAAGAAGGATCGCTACCACTAGCGCCACCAAGGCCTTTGAGATTTCTCTCGTCTCATTAAGTCAAATTCTAAACGCTATTATTTCAGCTAATTTGTACAATCAATTCATACGACATGATTCTAGGATCGGCGAATATATTATTATATATGCCTTATTTCACGAAAACCGGGATCGTCCATGAAGCCTATGGTTTATTTCAACGCGTCACATTATCTCGAGCAAGAACTTTTTGACGTAGTGTAAATCAATGACTATTAGACACGTTATTAAGAGTTCGGCAAAAATTTTTTTTTTGTAGTCGTAAGGTCGAAAAAAGAGACCAAAATCTCATGACCGTAACGCGAAACATTTAACAGTTTCATTCTTGGCAGCTTCTGGTGCCTACTTGACGACCTTTTTTTTCAAGATGTAGTTTCTAATAATATAAGCAATCTAGCATCTTTTTTATTTGTTAAAGACAATAGAAAAAATTTTTAAAAGTTTACAAGGCGTGCCAATTGTAAAGCCTACTTTTGACACTTTTAATACGCACGCGACAAATAATTTTTTAATAAAGTGCTTAACTTTTAGGGATAAGAATTTAACAGATTGTATTCCAGAGCAAGCAACTACATAACACAATTTTTTTCAACCCACAGTTAGGGTCTGGTTAGACGCAGTGTTGTCATGAATATAGAGAGTTCTGCTGGCTAATATAAGCAGTCATTACCGTTACCACCTAATCTCGGACGGACATGCAATTATCGACCAGGTAACTATTTTATACGAAGGTCGATTGTGCAGATGTGCAAAACTAAATTTTGTTAAAAAACATTCATGCACGGCCTCAGAATCGTTAAAAAATTAGCGTTACAGCCAGTCATTACAGTAATACTTTTTTTAATTTCTCAGAAAAGCCCTTTAAATTAACATGTGTCTTCTACAAATGATTTAGAGGGTTTAAAGGTTTCCAGCTGGTTTGGACCTTACACAACATAGCAAAAATTAAAAAAAATTCTGAACACAAAATTTTAAAGATCCTATTTTACACACCAAAATATCCCGTTTCTCGTAAAATGACATATACAAGGACTCTTATAACATTCACCTAATTAATTTTTACTTTGTCACGTACAGCACGATGTTTGTATACGTGAGAGAGATCGCTATATTTTAAATAGCTCTTATTTCAATGAACATCGGATTTCTATGAATTTCTTTCAAACTCATACCAAGTATAATCGAGCAGTCCAATCAAAATTATTTATGATACGAAAAAAACCACCTTGATCCATGAGTACAAATAGGGAGCTCCTTCTTGTCAAGAAGTCACGCTACCAATTGCGCCACCAAGGCCTTGGCGATTCTCCTCGTCTCATTAAGCCAAATTCTAAACGCTATCATCTCAGCTGAAGCGTAATATCAATGCATAGAACATGATTCTAAGATGAGTAAATATATAATCACATACAAAACGACTCTGACAGCATTTACGTATCAATTTTTTATTTTTTACCGTAGAGCATGAAGCCTCCATACGTGATAGAAATCGCTATATTTTAGATAGCCCTTATTTGAATAAGCTTCAAATTTTGATGAATGTCTTTTAAATTCGTACCAACTAAATTAAAGGAGTTCAATTAAAATTATCGATGAGACGAAAAAAAGCCACCTTGATGTTTGTTGTAATAATGGGCCAGTAACTTGCTTGGTACCAAAGACATACGTATGCACACACGTTAAGAAGAATTTCGTTCCGAAAAATCATGTATAGTATCGGTATTTTATACATCAATCATTTTTTTTATTTATGGAAAATAATAAAATATATGATATAACACTTTGTACAAAAAATATTTTTTTTTTTAATTAAAAAGTTTATTCTACAGAATGGTATAAAATAGTGGGCGTATGGAGTTCCAAAAAATAAATAGTGCATGTTATATTTCAGAAAAATCTTTTAAAAATATTATTTATAAATTGCGAAATATATATCAATGAATTACATTGCAATATTTTAATAATACTCCAAATATAAAAATCTAAACAAAAATGAAAAGCAGAAACAAACATCTGAAGTAAGCTTTTTGCTGACTTATTAGTAGCCATTTTTTCGCAAGGGTTTAAGGGATAATACTTTATTCTTTTGATAAATAAAATAAGCAGATTTCGATGGATCCTCTTACTACCTGTGTTATCGCTCAAATGCAATGTCTCTCTGAGTGTTTTAGAAAATTTGTTTAGAAGTTTATAGTTTTTTTCTTCATTTAAATGATTGATTTACATATGTTTCATTTACAACCTGGTACTAAAAACTGGCTTTATATCGTATGTAGCACAACTAGTAACACCAACTCCATACAGATTAACGATTTCTACCTTTGCTTTACATAGAGTAAAAGTATTTTGTATCATGTGGACTTACACGGCCCAGTCAGAGGCACACCCTCTGCAAGACAATATTGAGAATATCATAACATGTTAAGGTCGACACTACTCGTTTTTGAAAAGCTTGTTGTTGCTGAATCAAATCTACATACTAGGTTGACATACATACATACTAATAGAAACATAATTTATTTATATCAAATTTAAATTCATGAATAATTTCTTTCTTACGTATCCTTAGGAATTTATGGTTTTAGTAAGAGTCATATAAATCGATTGAATAAGTAACAAGGGTTGCAGATAACTTATAGGTCTAGTTTTTTTAAAGTGAAAGCAGACTTGATAGAAAAAAATTCTCTAAATAAATATTGTTATCAGAGTATATTTAAAAAATCTAATAACGATGCAATTAATTATCAAATTATTGAAGTTTTGATACAGCTTTTCGTACAGGATGTTCATTGAAATAATAATTGTGTATTGTCACACAGTAAGCTTTATTAAGAATAGTATACATTCATTTGTAATAATGTTTCGTCAACTGTACGTCGATCTGTTAACATATTTTTTCTAGAAAGTGTTAAAGAAATTTAAATATATATTCCATTTCTAATTCTGGCCTGAATAATAATTATATTGCTTGTTTACATTGTGTACACAGTTTAATTATTTTAAAAACATCGTTGTTCAATTAAACCTATATATCTTGTTAGCTGATCATAGTGTTCTTTTGTAAAAGTATTAATTTGAGATCATGAAAGAAGCTTTTACGAGACACGTGTATGTATGTATACATTTACTGTACGTTTAGTGTATTACTGCAACGTTCGCAAGCATCTAACTCTATCATTTAAGATACGCATAGACAAACAACGTGCTTATCGTAAGGTAACGTGATTATATCATTGCAGTTACGAAAGGGGTAATATTTTTTTTAGACATCGCTTATACGTAAGGACCCATCTAATTAGAGCATAAGGTTAACCACAATGAAATATATAATCTTTAGTTGCATATATAGCGAATAAATAAGTAAGATTCTAATAAAGACGTATTACGTGCCGAAATTAGTTTGATGGTTTTAGACAAATCTTAAAATTTTTTAAAATTACGTTCAAAATTACAAACCAAGTTTTTATCCATGTAAAAAGTATGATATATCTTGTCCCTTACTTTTGACTTTTACTAGTTACTTATACAAAACTTTTTACAAAAGATCTACAAATACGACAGTAGACTTTCAAATGGACATTGATGAAAATTATGATAAACATTTAAATGAAATTTACAACAAAACACTGTTTCAAGATAATGTACAGCCAAAAATGATTGTTGAAGTTATTAAACAACCACCTAATAATAAGTGAACATGAGACTACAAATAATAATGCACAAATTTTTTTTGAGGTTTGATGCCTGTCCCTTCTTCTAGCAACTACTGTTAAATGCCTAACATCTGGCATATAAATTTTGCTGTATAAGAGCCAAAAATTTGTTTAAGAAATCTTTAAATAACGAATAATAGCTAGTAATATAAGCTCTTTGGTAGTGAAGATGATTAAAAAGGATTTTTATAATAATAAAGATCTTTGGGGTTCAAGTTACAAATCCTGAGAAAGTATTTCCAAACAAAAATAGTTTTAATAAACAAGCTTAGACTATATATGATCGTATGATTGTATATGCCCTGACGGGGAATATTTTGGATCAGTAGGATTTATTATATTGACTATATCATTAGATGTTGCAAGAATTAATAGATACTTTAATAATATATGCAATACGTTTTATCGCGAATATAATGATATCCGTCAAAAAATTTTCAATTCAAACCGATAGAACAATAAAAGAAAGGCCTGCTCCGGCTGAGGCTCGAACCCATGAGACCTCCCTAAATCCGGAAAGGTGCGTTAACCTGTTCCATTCATGAAGCCTTGACAAGCGCTCTCTTTCATTGCTTGGTTTTGCATATCTCTGCATTTAATTACGTATTATATACAGGGTCATATGTTACCGTGGCATTTCCAGGAAATGGCGTATAGGGTAATTTTTTTTTAATCAAACCCCGTTATAATTTTTATATTGGGACTAAAGGCTTTCAAAAAGGAAGGGTTTTGAAAAAAGTTTCTAAACTATCACTAAATGGCGACAGCTGGTTATGGCGTCGCTGCTAAAACACGCGGCGTTGCCTGATCACAAACAAGCAGAGTCTGTAAGTCACGCGAAGAAGTGCTAGCTACCGAGTGACCGCATGCGAGATGTCAAAATTTAATGAATCCCCAGGTCCTGGAGCAACGACAGTGATGACAGTGGCTGTGTTTATATGAGTATGCAAAAGAGACAGCATGGCATAGTGTCTCTTTCACACTCACATAATGTCCCACTGGCTTACTACTGCTGGCGATGCTGGCAGCGTTTGCGTTACACAGCCTCAGTCTGTCAGCTCGCTTTTGCACCGCTGCTTTTCTTCCGTGTTGGGTTATGTGGATTCCCATTCACAGATAAGACTGACAGTCATATGGTCTTACGCACTACAGCTGCTATTTTTTACGCCCTTGTCCTCGTCGTTGTTGTTGTTTTTCTCCGCGGACTGGCAGAGGAGTGGGGTTATGGCGGTTCTACTGTTGGCGAAAATGGCGGCCCTGCTGTTCAAATGTCTTTGAGCGTCCTTCCTCAAGATCCTGTCTGTCCTGAACAATATTCTAGCGGCTTCAGGCTATCTTTAAGTACATGTGGTGCTCCTAAGTGCTAAGTTCGTACAGTGATATCACCGAGTCTACTGAGTCGACACTCGGCGTCGGCAGGGCGGGCCTCCAGCGCTTTAGGACAGGCTGTCCTCGGGCTCTTGCCGCTGCCCCAGGCTCTACTGCTACTGCTAACAACTACAATTCCACGAGTGTGGTTATCGTTCTGCCATCATCGGCCTACAAGACGAGGCAGCCTGTCGGGGCAGAGGTGACTACGGGTACAATCAGTGGGAGGTCATACTTGCTGATGGACCAGGCCCGTTGTTAGATGCGCGCACGTGCTTTTGCATGTCCTTGAGGATGGATTACCAGTGATAATTTAGGAGATCTCGATGCTAAGGTTGTTGGTGTACCAGAAGTAGAGCTCGCTGTGACAACTTCGGTGCTGGTCAGCCCGGCTATTCGTTGAGCGTGGAGGGGTGTCTACTGGACTAACTATCTCTGCAAATTTATTTACGAATGCCATATGCGAGACATTCTTCGTTATAATGCTGATTATACTTAATTACCTATAAAAAGTAGGATTAGTCGTAGCTCAGTTGGCTTAGGCGCAAGTCTTGGTTAGCTGCGGTACGGCTGGACAAGTCAGGTGGGGGTTCGAATCCCGGTCACGTCGGCTCTGAAATTTATGCAGAGTTGTTTCAGGCCTAAATTTGTTCTCAAGTCTCGCGGCTAGTTCTGAATCACGAGGCTACCTGGAGGTTTGCTTCATGGACGCTATGGGTAGGTGGAGAACTAGTAGGGTGAGGTGGGGTCCATGTACACCTATGACGAGCTAATTATCGGGAGAGCAAAACTCACGAGACAAATATAGCGAGCGCAGTAACTTGCTGGACAGCACGGTCAAGTAATGACGAGAGAGAATACTAGAGTAGGGACGCGAGCCACGACATGACGGCACACGCTTACGTGCGCCATTTTTAATCTAGCTAGCATTTAACGAGTGACGGACATCAGTAGTTTAGCGATACTGGATACAGTTTAGGATTTTTGTAGGACGCCCAGGACAAGAAAGCCTCTCGGACAACGTATTGTGTAAAAGAGCATCATATTCGAGGCAGGACGGTAATTCGGAATAGAACGAGTGAGATCACCCGTAGTCGTCACGCAAGAAAATGAAAATCCAGCCATTGACAAAAGACGGGCTATCTCGAGCTACGCCAACTGCTATACGGGTACCGTCTAAAATTTTCTACTGTATTCTGTTTTTTTTCCTTTCTCTAAGAGCTTAACGAAAAGAATTGCTGCACCCAAAAACAATGGGGCATTTTTAGAACTTAGATTCTACGTTACTTGATATAAGTGCAAAGTTTGGATCTACGTGCACCATCTTCAGTGTATATTCAGCTAGTGCACTTACAACAATCTTACATGCACATTGTGCTTATACTCATGTAATATAGAATCGAAGTGGTTCATAAGCTGACAAGTTTTTTGTCAACGTGCATTATATTTTCCGTGCCCTCTACCTTATTTTTGCGAGAAGTACACAGTGAATCATGTTAACAAATAAGTTTTATACTGTACGCATCCTCTTTAACCGAAAGGCTAGTAGTCATCCAAAATTTATATAATTCCAATACAATACTATTTTTTTACATCTAGTGAGCTGAATATTAGGTAGATACAAGTGAAAAACTTATCACACATTATGTTATATTTTGCACCTCGGAGTGATCGGCGCAATCGAACTGAACGGAAGTTCTTTGGCGGAGCAATCAGATCTGGTATACTAATCTGCACAAACCACATACTTAACAGCTCATTTAGCGGAGCATAACCGATCCCCTATCACTCTCACTACAAACTTTTGTTTAGATACGGATCGATCGGATACCTCCAAGGCACCTTTCAATACTACATTGTTCCGCACGGGCTCTACATAGTTAACCAGCAGACAAAGCTTTTTTTTAACGTGCACTTAGTATTTTCCTTGCTATGTGTACAAATAGCACCTTTTCTAGCCTCAACTAAAACTGGCATAATGTAGGTAAACAAACATTATTTGCATGGTAAATATAGGAGCATGACGGTATTTTTGGATATTTATTATCCATCATTAATTTGTAAACATTTTCGTTATTTCCTATAAGAATACATTTATTTACATCAAAAAGCGAAAAAAAAAGTAATTATTACTGATGCAAAAAGGTTGTCACCTCAATCTTAACACATCAAAAAATGTTGAACGTATATGTTTTCATGTGTCCATGTTTTGACAGTAAAATAAATAGGGGAAACCCTATATTTAGAGCCATAGCTTTTTTTTCATGTTTTAATAAGATTGTGATGTCATAACATTGGGTAAAGCAAGTTCATATTGCAAGACATATTTTGTGATATAGTGTAGTATCTTAAAGTGATAGAAAAATAGTAATAGTCGCCTTAAGCATACATCGGCTGTAAGTTATAATACTATTGCAATGTCTGAAATCTAACGTATATATATACTTAAAAAAAACGTTATTTATGTGTTAATTACTTCTGTTAATGTTCAGCTATAAATTGTAAAAAATGCAAGCATACTATTTCTGTACTGGTCTACTTAAGTCAGTAAGTTGTGTGCAAATTCAAAACAAATACTTTTTCAAAAAATATTTTCTCACCTGCATTAAAAACTCGCGTAACTTCTTGCAATGACATTACACCCTCATTTCCATATTTATAAATAAAGATATGGCTTTATAGAATATAAATTCGACTTTTCATGTAAATAAATGGGTTTTTTCAATCAAAATGCAGTTAATTTTAGGAAACACAACCAAACATTTTGCTTTCTTTCATATGGACATTCATTACATTGTATACAGTACCCAGTATATATGTATACAGCATTTTGCCATCGAAATATTGATCCTCGGCATAAATTAATTTGTTAATAGTTAATCGGTAAATACGTTATATAGGAGGATGTCAATCTGCAAGAGATGCTGGATTATATCAATAATGATCTAAACTTTTACAAGAGGATGCTGTTCACGAATAAGTCGACTTTTGGTAGAGATAAAACGTTGAACTTTAAAAAAACTACTAATGGGCTGAAAGAAATCCTCATCTAGTATCTGTCCGTAACCATAAAGTTCGATTTTTGACGGTTAAGTAGGCTAAAATCATAAGTCATCGTGTGGTATGTACTAACGTTTTTGAACACATGTAAGGTGTTTGTCCTGGCGGGAGGGGTCTGGTAGGAATCTTAAGGCGTATTTTGTAAAATTATTAACTGGCAAGAAATCATAGAAATAAACCAGGGAAAGACATTTAAGAAAGCTTTCTGCAATATTTTTGGTAACTTGTTGTTCACTTTTAGAATATAAGTGAAATACGTGTGGGGGACTTTTAGCGACTTGTAAAGGCTTTAAAAAAACCTCCCCCCCCTTAACATACTAATTCATGTTTTGTATGTGTAATGCAAGATATACATTTGAGAAATCAGTCGATTGGATCTGAATATTTTAAAGACCGCCTAAATGCAGCAAACTACAGGAACTTTTGGAGAAACCTACTTTCTGAGATTTTCGAAAAGACGCCGCACAGTGGGGAAAAACATCTTTTTGTATAAATGAATAAAATGGCACACGCTGTAGTGAGCCGATTCAGATCATTCTTTTTGTAACATGAAGGTGATTAATTACAAAATATCAGAAAATTGGTCCAGAGTAAAAAAAAACATTAAGAGGGTCGAAACAGCCCCTGAATACAACCCTCTCGACTGACACGTAAAAAAAAGATTCTACTGTTAATAAATACATCTTAAATTGCTTCTAAATATAGTGTAACTATATGTTTTTGAGGTCGCTGAGCACAAATACAATGTCAATTCATAAAATTGAAAATGGCCGATCCAATATGGCGGCAAAAAAAAGAGTTTCATGACATTCTACAAAATTCCATACACGGAGGTTTCTAAGGTTGCGGAACAGGAATCTGATTTTCGTTTTTTTAAAATTTAAAATGGCCGATCCAATATGGCAGCCAATAACAAATTTAATAAAATTTCCTAATATTACATTGTGAGGGGTATGTAAGTTCGCTGAACACGAACAAGATATTGAATTTACAAAATTCAAAATGTCTAATCCAATGTGGCAGCCAAAAAAAAAAAATTAGAAATATTCCTCAAAATTCCATTGACTGGGGTATATAAGTTTGCTAAGCACGAATCAGATATCAGATTCACAAAATTCAAAAGGGCCGATCCAATAAAGCGGCCGAAAAAAGATTTTAATAAAAATCTACAAAATTCTGTACGAGAATTTATATAAGGTCGCTAATATCAATATATTTAAAACAGCGCCCTCTATAAAGCAGTGGAAAACAATACAATTGTGCATATCTTACTGCGGAAACTTTATGACACCCCAAATATAAATACCCCAAACTGCGGATCCCAAAATATTGTATTAAATTTACGAAATTAAAAAATAGTCGATCTGATGTAAAGGCTTAATTATATTTAAAAAATCCCTTAAAAATCTATTTAATAATACAATATTACAGACATTCTGGAGGCTTCAATATATTAAGATAATAGGTATAAAGTAGATAACATTTTATATTTAAACGTTTTAAATACATTTTATTTGTTGCAATATTATATATAGTGCAGATTATTACAAAAAATTATGTGTCTCGAACCTGTTAGAGTATTTCATAATATTATTACCTATTCAATTTGGAATCAATAAAGGAGGTAATTGTATTACATAACTGTTGTTTATACCTCATAGATTGACATACATGAAAGAGTGTAGCTACAAATATATTACAGGGCTATATAAGGAGCAGTATTAATTAGAAAAATTTGTTACTTCAATATTTTTATATTTTCAATTTACATAACCTCACACAATTAGATTCTAAACTATAGCGACAAAAATTGAAAAAATTTCAATAAAAGCTTTATACACAGTCATCATATTTCTATTCACTTTCCGCAAACTTGTCTTCTTTGTCAACGTAACTGTTACCTTCTCTATAATAAGCAAATATTACAATGTACTATGATTGATTTGATACAAGATCAAAAATAGTTTATTAGTCCAAAAAGTTATCGTTAAACGAATTTTTTTATATTTTCTGATGTATTTTACAGTTTAAAGAAACGTTGCATGTTATCAGCTAACTACAGTTAATTTAAAGTATAATAATCGTTTCAAATTTATAGGAATAGTTTCACTAAAACGTTTTGAACAACAATAGTAGGACGTTTACCTTGCTAAATGACTTACGCTTGTAATAAGTATTTTTCTAATACTTTTGGCAACCCCAGCACATTCTTTATTTTCAGGCGCTGTTCCACATTACCCATAGATATCATCGGATCACTCATATAGATTGCTCTGTTGAACGTATCCTGCAATCGTGCTCTTCTACTTACTTGCCGAACATGCATTAATATACTTCTTCGGTGATAACGATGCAAAGATTCTTGAGCGTCCTCAGAAAAGAAGCTGATTGGTAGAGAAAATTTGGCAGAAATTTAAAACCCATGTTTTAAAAGTTTGTGTACGGTTGGGCTGATTCTAGCCTATGGAACTTTTCGATAATACAATTCGTAAATATGCTTACGTTACTTATGTAACTCATCTAAATTCACATACTTACTTGACTGAAATAAAGTTAATATATTCGCCACGCCTTCTACCAGTTCCGTATTAGTTTCTAAAGTCTTAGCAAACTTCCTAGGATTACGGAAGCCCTTGCGAGCAAGATTACCGGTATTAGTGGTCCCATGACCCTGAAGTACCTGGTCTACGCGGACTCTGAAAGATTCCTAAATTTTTCCCTAAATAACTTTTTTTTATCTTAAAAACTTTATAAAAATTTTAAAATAAATTAATATTGTACTGTAACAAAAATAAAAGCCTATTGTTTCTTAGTAGAAAAATTAATAAGATTAAAAAAAACGTATTACTACACGATATGACGAAAAAATTCGAATTATGCACATAAAAAGTAAATCAAAATTGTACGTGAATAATAATAAACGTTTACAATGACATTATGATAAGATTAACTGACTTTAAGTTCATAAAATTTCAAACTTCCACGTAATTATGCACCTGTTACATTTTGATTAGCAAATTAAAACTAAATTATGAAAGAAGAAGTAAATAATTAGGTATCGAGAAGGAATTGTAAAATCTTCACACCCAAATAAGCTACTACAAAGTAATTTAAATTTCTAACGGGAGGCCGATATCTAGACAATACGATAACCATAAGATATTAATACCGAAATATTAATACCTCTTTTTTATAAAGGACGCAATATAGAATCTGCCGCTATGGATTCTGTGATTCTGATGTCCAGTATACACTAAGCCATACGAAAAACCAATTTATACATTTTCATATATTTTTGGGGGATTTTTTAAATATAAGCAAGCCCTTACATCGGTTCAATAATTTTTTAATTTCGTAAATTCAATACTATATTTTGGGAACTGCAAAAGCGCTGCCATAAAATTTCTGCAGTAACATGTGCACAATATTATTGTTTTCCACCGCTTAATAAAGTGCGTTATTTTAAATATATTAATATTAGCGACCTTATAAACATTCGCGTATGGAACTTTGTAGATTTATATTATTATTTTTTTATTTGTTGTAATATTGGATCGGCTATTTTAAATTTTATAAATCTGACATCAGATTCGTGTTCAGCGACCTTAAAAATCCCCGTGTATGAAATTTTGTAGAGTTTTATGAAATTTTTGTTTTTCGGCCACCATATTGGATTCGCCATTTTGAATTTTGAAAATCTGACATGGAATGCGTGCTCAGCAACCTCAAAAACATACAGTTACACTATATTTAGAAGCAAGTCATGATGTATTTATTAACAGTATAATTATTATTTTACGTGGCAGTCGAGAGGGTTGTATTCAGGGGTTGTTTCAACCCCTTTAATATTTTTTTCACTCCTGACCAATTTTCTGATATTTTGTAATTAATCACCTCTATGTTACAAAAAGAATGATCTGGATCGGTTCACTACAGCGCGTGCAATTTTATTCATTTACACAAAAAGATGTTTTTCCCCACTGTGCGCCGCTAGACGTACGAACAGAAATAAGGTATCTGCATGATATCGTGCCGATGCACGTATCTACACCAGTGATAAACATTTTTAAAGAGATGTTTCCTAGACGTTGGATCGGCCTAAGGGGTAGCCCTAAATTCCTACAAAACAACGGTTTTTAAGTACTTAACTCATAACTTAGCATTACTGCATTTGTTTCTGTGTTTAGTTTTTTTGTTTTAAGGTTTGGTACCCTTTAGAAATTTAATACCGCGTCACTATTTGTATTATTTTTGCGATCTACATACGCAGCACAAGTACTTCGCTCATTTCTAGCGCTTAATCCTATCTTTACCTTTGTAACCATACGTTCTTAGGTCCTCTCACCTAGCCTCCACGTTTCCCAGACCTCAATCCTGTGGACAACTTTCTATAGAGTATGGCAAAGAATGTCATCTACAGGCATCCGGTTAATAATATAGAAGATCTTAAGGATCGTATAACTGCAGTGTTGAAAAGTGTTACACACGAGATAGTTGACAGAGTGACTGATAATTTTGTTCGAAGACTGCAATGTTGTCATGACCATGATGGAGAACATTTAAAACAGTAGTTATAATTTTTATTACTTTAGCTTGTATAGGTGTTCATATATATATACAAAATTTCGTCCATGGTTGCAATAAATATGTAGTTAATCATTGCTAATCATAATAAGAATAGCATACACTTTATAAAAAAACTGATTTATAATACGATCAATTTTTAAATGTACTGGCGTTGGCAATTGATACATGCATGATCTCCATGATTTCAGATCATCATCTGCGTGACGACACCGCACCCACAGCAATAGGACATTGTGGAACAACCTTAAGTCCTTCTGGATAAACCTATGAAAGTCCAAAATGATTCTTGAACTCCACGGCAAGTATCTAAAAAAAACCTTATATGTCTAACAAGACCCATACGTTATATTATTGTCCCTTAAATATCATACATCAAACCTCAAAAAAGTCCCCAAAAGGTGCCTCAAAAGTCCTCCACAGGTTTTCCACAAGTCCCTTTTAAATAAAATCCTCCACAAGTCCCTTACAAGTACTGCGTAAAGTTCCCCAAACATCCCCCGAAAATCTTCCACAAATCCTGCACAAGTACCCTGTAAGTCCCCTATAAGTCCCTTTAAAGCCATCCATAAGTCCCCGACAAACTGCACGACAGTCCCTCCTCAACAATATAATATAACTTATTAGTCTCGTACTAGTCCATCCTCGGTTCTCCAAAATACTTTATAAGTCCTTACCATTCCTCTCTAAAGTTCTCTATAGTTCCCCTAAGTCCACAAAAAGTCCTTCATAAGCCCTTCTAAAGCCCCTTGTAAGTTACCTATAAGTCCCCTCATAAGTCCACTTACAGTCCCCCAAAAGTACTCCACAAGCCTCCCACAAGTTTTTCGAAAGACCTACACAAGTCCCTTACAAGTACTTCTTAAGTAGACATAAAGTCCGTAACAAGTACCCCACAGGTTTTCCACAGGTCCCCAACAAGTACCACGTATGTCCCCTATAAGTCACCCACACATACCCTATAACTTCCCTTAAAGTCTGTCAAAAGTTTTTTACATGTTTCCCAAAAGTACTATGTAAGTCCTCTGTAAGTCTCCCATAAGCCCACTACAAGTCCCCGACAAATCCTACTATAGTCCTTTCCTAATGATCTAAAATATCTCATGTCCCGTACTAGTCTATCCTCGGCTCTCCAAAATACTTCATTTGTGCCTACCATTTCCCTCTAAAGTTCTCTATAGTTCCTTGAAGTACCTAAAAAGCCCTTTATAAGCACTTTACAAGTCCCCCGAAAGTCCTCTATGGGTCCCCCTAAAATCCTCTACAAGGCCCTTGAAATATCCCAAATATTTCTCCATTAGTTCCATCCGAGTCACATAATAATCCCACACAATCAACCAAATATCCTCAACAAGTCCTTTACAAGTCCCCAGGAAGTTTTCCGTAAGTCCCTCCATAAGTCCTGTTAAAGTCCACCGCAGATCTCCTAAAAGTCCCCTATAAGAACATTCCATAACTCTACTAGATACCTAATGAGCCTCCCTTAAATTCTTTTAAATACCTCATAAGTTACCTACAAGTACCCCCAGAGTTTTCTAAATTTTCCATAAGTGCCCGCAAGCCCTTCAAAAGTCCCCTGAAAGTGCCCTAAAATACTCTTTAATTCCCCTTTATTCCACCACAAATACCCCTTTAGTCCACGAAAGTTTTTTATACGTACCCTTCAAGCCCCTTTCACCCCCCCCCCCTCCGCCTAAATCTCCCATGAGTCCCGCAAAAGTTCCCCAAAAGATCCGTTAAGTCCTCTAGGTATAGTCATGACCATAGCCATATATATATATAGAGCAAGATTTACAGACAAGATTCTAACCTTACAACCTGGCCTTTTCCTATTGCATCTATACCTTACATGTAAATATCTAAACAAAATCCGCAGCAAACTACATCATTCTTATGTTTGTATAAAAAAACGTTATATTAAATGTATGTCACTAATTTTTGTTAATGTTTGAAGTAATTTGAGAAAGTCATGATGTGATTACCAGTAAAAACTTTGTCGGTCTTTAAAAAAGCCTATGTAGAATACGCTAACTTGTAACGTATTTTACTAAAAATTTCCACAGCAACCTATGCTAAAATTTTGCACAGTAGGAGAATGCATACTTACAAATCATAGATTCCTTTTTCTGGCCTAGTTAACAGATCAACTAAAAATCTTTTTAAATTTTTCTACAAGTCCCCTGAAGTCCCTGACTAGGTCACCCATAATCCGTCTCGAAATACCCTGCTAGTATTCTCTCAAATCCACATAATTACTTCTTAAGCTCTCCGCAATGGCCATCAACCCCCGGTTTCGATAGACCTTTACAAGTCTGTTATAAGTACCCTGTAAGTCTCTTGCATATCTCCCTTACTATCCCAAAGACCCCATAAGACTTCATAAATCCTTTTTCAGTGCCCCACACGTCTTTTTGGTTCCCTTGAAATATATATCAGTACCATTTAAGATCTTAAAGACCCCTCCAAGATTCATTACAAGTCTTCTTAAAGTCCGACTCAACTCCATTTAAGCTCCCAGAGACCCTTGCAACTTCCCCATCAATCCTCTTCAAGTCCACCGCGGTTCCTCTCTAAGTCTAATAAGTCTTTCAATAAGTCCTTCATAAGTCCCCCACAAGCCCCTCCATATTCACTCTGAAATCCACCAAGTCCTCCTTAAATCTTCCCTAAGTACACTCGGGGAACTTTATGGTCTCACTAAAAGGGTACCCACTTGCTTGTCTTTCTTTTTGATGTCTTTATCATTATTTCCATCATATGATTTGATTGCATCGTATGTAAGCTTTTCCGACACTAAAAGTATGCAAATTTTGTTTTATAAGTCATATGGTCGTATAGCTAGAAACATAATGGTATAATTACAACACCTAGAAATTCCTGGTTTCCGCAAAACTTCTTATACTTCCGATTTATTATGTTCCTATTTGGAGAGGATCCATAAAAGCTTGAAATAATAATTAAAAATTATAATTAGAATAAGATGTAGGAAATAAGCCGTACCTGCAAAGATGATATAAATCAAGTGGGATGGCCGCTTTATTTAGCTAAGTAGAAAAACTCATTTTTGCAAGTATGCACTCATATGTGGTAACTACTACTGCACCATAGTTTTTTCAGTGAAAGCTCCTGGCGAGCGGGCCAACCAAAGTTTTGATGCACGGTGGCTCCAATTATTGGTATTGTAGTTTGCCCAACCGTTTGCAATGTTTTTGCATGTTTTGACCTATAACTTTGTGTTGAATATGATAATTCGTTAATGCAACGTAACGAATACATTCGCAGACTTACTACATACAAAATTTAAAAAATATTTTGATTTCGATTCGATTTATGTACATCAATAGAATCATAGTAATTTTGAAATGGGCATGAGAGAAAATAGATTATGTGATGTTATTGACACTTATCGAGTGACACGTTCGAAGCCCATCTATCTACGTGGGTGTACTTTGTATTGAAGCACTTCAATACCTAATCTATAACACTTTTGAGGTTAGAAAAGTATTTACATAGTGTACTTATGAATCCTAGTTTACTTTAACAATTTTTACGCATGAAAAAAAAAACTATTTCAGAAAGGACATTACAGATTAAGTAATGAATATGACAAACAGGGTAGTGAATTAACTATGGTTTTGTAAGTGTACAGTGGTAAATTAGGGTCGTATTATTTCGAAGATTCCATGTATCAGGGATAGTAACGAAACTATTCTGCTTTTTTAATTTTTCTCTATTTTTGGCAACAGAAACTAAAGTATCTGGTACTAATTAAATTGTAAAATTGTAAAAAAATAGGCTAAGTTTTAGAACCAAGTTGTTATTTCTATTTATTTATTTATTTATAAGTTATTGCAGAAGAAACGAAATTAATAACGTTATTCAGAGTAACGTTACCATCTCGTTTATTTGGCAATAACTTCAAAATCAATAAATAAATAAAAATATGAACTTGGTTTTGAATTCTGCCTATTTTTTACAATTTTACAATATATATTGTACCAAATACTTTAGTTTCTGTTGCAGAAAATTGGGAAAAATTAAAATATTAGAATTGTTTCGTTATTGTCCCTGCCATATACTGAATCTGCGAATGTATTTATTACTTTTCATTAACGTAGGGTTAATTATTCCAAAGCTTACTCCATCTTAAAATATGTAGGAAGCAGCACGAACGGTTGGGCGAACTACTAGAACATTTATTGATACTATAGTTCATCCAAAATTTGGTCGGCCTGCTAGCCAAGAGCTTTGGGTGTACCACGCATCCAAAACGGGAACACCGTATGACCAAGAGTGTGGGTGCGCTGCTGTAGGTGCTTTCGGTGGCGCCGCGCACCCAACTTTTTTCCAGATTGCAAAAACAAAAAATTTTTGAGTGACTAGCTTATTTCCACGAAATTCCGAACCTTCTTAACCCGTAAGAGTAAGTGATGATCTTATTTTGTAGTGCTATACGGCCGGTTCTTATCTGAATACACTACTCAGGGCACTTAGGGCACTCAGAACTTGGGAGAGGGAAAGCAAGCGGGATAGAGGGAGTAGGGGGACACTACGAACTGTTATGCATTTGCCCAGGACAAGGCCTGTTGATGTAGAAATGACTTGGAAAAAATCGAACTTAAAATGGCTCAATGTATTGACCAAGATTGGACTGCGTTAAAGTGTACGGCATAGGTACGAGGCAACAGATCTAAACTTCTGCATACCTCTCGCAAATGTTGTCCGTAATTGAAGAGAACAGTTAATCAAGCCCTGAAGAAAACAGCGGAGGCGAGCCCCAAGGCAAACAGCGAGACTTGAAAGGTCATCAATTCAGTGGAGAGGATTCCCTTAATCGTAACTGCCAGTCGGATACCATGATCCGACAGTCAATTTGTAAAGGCACCTTTGCTATAAGGGACACTCGAGAGGTTTTTATCTCTGTTGTCATCCCATCTTATGAATAGGTGTATTGTGCGTTTAAATTGTGTATGGCCAAAGACTGAATGTATTGTTAATTTGGTATAAAGGCATAATAAATAAATCAAAATCAGGCTTAATGGTGTGGGCTAATATTAACAATGATATAAATATGAAACGTAAGAGATGCTAAAGTAGCCGGTCAGTATACGCACGGTTGCATATAAGTTTAAAAAAATGGATTCACAATATTAAACTTGCACTTAACCTATGTTAACAAAAATATATTATTGTTAATATCATGAATACATGCATACTGTACAACTTTTTCTCTTGCAGATTGTTACTTATTTGTATTAGCTTCCGTGCAATACATCTGTCATAAGATCCTTATTTTCACGTGAAAATGTGAGCTTGTGCATTTTGTGTGCAACTACGATTTAAAGTAATTGCTGCATCCAGGTCATCATTATTAATGTTTGTTGAATAATTACGTCGCCTGCTGACTCCATTAAAACCAGCTGATGGTATCAGCTTTGAAAACAATAGGAACAATGGTACTAACAAAATACAGGTAAGATAAACTTGTTTATGGCTCATTGTTTCTATGAAAATATATGGTATTTATTAGCCTGATCCATGGCTTTCAATGTGTGGGTGATAGGTAAGTGAATACGGTGGAGTAAGACTTTTTTCAAACACCCCAAAGTTTTACTACTAACTTTGCAACATTCGCTGGCTCTGGTTATGGGTGTACTTAGCCAGAAATCTCTTGCAAGTAAGAGAAGAAAGCAGACCAAGGTAGTTTAAAGTTTTGGGACTAGCATTGGAATTGGTTTATTGGGATAAGGAAGTTAGCCCTGACAAGTAATAATACCCTGATGCACCCTAAATACTACAAGTCCATTACATGAGTATCCAGTTATTTTGAGAAGCCAGGTATTTTTCTAGCTGGGCATGCACCCTAAATGTATACGATGGCTAGTGGGAGGAATTCTAATGATGTGGATAAAGATGGATAAATGGATACGGCTGACAGGTAATTTGAGATAAAGTTGTCCCTTAACCTATGTCTCAAAAGATTTCATTGCTGTGTTATAGTTACCGCAAATGATTTTTATTTACCTTTACTAGAATTAAAACTCAGACAGATAATGTTTGCTGCCTTATTTTATTGCAAGTTTAAAAACTTCTATTTCGTTCATAGATGGCTTAGCAAGTAGTTATAAGCCATATTTTGTGAAGAGATTTTCAAGCTTACGAAGCGAACAAAGTGTTTTACTTACTATCCATCAATATTTTTATCCAGGCATCCAAAGTATAAGCTTCAAAAGTGTTGAGAAAGTAAAAAGAAATAGATTTTTGGCGGTAGGTATACTGTAGTGATGAAATTTTTAGACGTAAGTATCCAGGGACGTTCCCAGAGATGGACACATTTCCATAAATAGGGTCGCTTTCATCATTTGCCTATACCCAAGCTATTGCTAGAAATAATAGTAATCAGTGAGCATGTAATAATTTCTAGCAACGTCCCTGGAAACTTACATAAAAAAATTGTATGCCTGTAGTGTACCGACCGCCAGAAATTAATTTTTTTTTCTGTAATAAATACTTTTAAAGCTAATACTGTGCTGCTCATTTAAATTTTTATCAAAGAAGAACGTACGTATTTTTTACGTAAGATGCTAAGAAAAAAGGGAAGTATATTATCTTGAGTAAAACGCTTTGTTCGCTTCGTTAGCTTGAAAATCTCTCGACAGTAGATTAACCAAAACGATTATTCTACCTATCCTGCAATCAAAATAAATAAGTTTAAATTTTCTTAGACCGTTAAAAAGCGATAAAATAGTAACTGTAAAAGTTTTAAATGTTGTCGAGGAAAAAATCATTTTTGGCGGTGGTCATAGCACAGCAATGAAACCTTTTAAAAGATCATTATTGAACACCTGTACCTGCCCAACATGCTTTATATAAATGATCATCATAATAAATATCAGTATACTCCATTTCCAGCTGGACATGCCATGATTACTCAGAGCTTGCACAACTCAGGTCAGTTTAGGGAAATATGGCTTCTGAAAATGGCTAGTATTTTACTGATGTGCAGTACACGCAGCAAGAATATCTGGATGGTACTTGGTTGGCAGGGCCCGTTTCATTTTCTGAATAGTCCGACACTGGTCCCAATATCTTCCACTAATTTGGATTGTTCTAGTGGTTTACTTGCGAAAGCCTCCTGGCTGAGGGTACCTATAGCAAGAGCCAGTAAATTAGGCAAAGGTTGTACTTGAACATTATACTATGAGAAATAAGTTTGACCAAACCTTATTTGCATAACCGTTACCCACACAACCCCGTTAGCATGACTCGTGTTAAACACATGTCAAACACGGCTTTTCGGACACAAGTACACGTGTCCAAAAAAGTGGTCAAAACGTGGCAGAAACGTGTATGACACGTGTAAAATGTCCGCCTTCGTCTCAAAAAACACGTGTTAGGATCATGTTCAACTGGCTGAAATAACGTGTTAAACACGTGTTCTAGCATTGCACATTTTGGCAGCAATAAAACGTTTATTAGCGCGGAAAAAATTTATAAATACATTTTTAAATAAGAATCAATACTATATAATTAAAAAAAAAAAAAAAAAGTATTGCGGGCATTAGGATTTAAACCTGGTTCGAAAAAGTTCGGAGTCAAGCGTCGTACCCACTTGGCCAGAGAGGATTTGACAGAAGCGAAATAATTTACGTCCATATAAGGTACAACTGCTCTAACTGTTTGTCTCTCGATTCTTCATTGCAATTGATTCTCAGTAAATTAAAATTATTTTAATAGCTTGCATTTGCTTCATCTATTATTGAACGTATATTTTAAAACATCGATTCTGTTCCGTACTCTTGCATATAACATGTCGGTTATAGAATCTAGACTTCCAAAATAGATTCACAAAATTAAAAGTTAAACGACACTTATATCAAATGCATGTTTTTTATAATATGTTATAGAAACGGTATTTTTCTTTTAGAATTAATAATTACAAAATCCCTCTTTACAAAATGCAAACAATGAAAAGTACACTTCATAAAGTGTTAATTTTGAAAATTACTCTTTTTAATAAGACGTAAACAATTAAAAGGATGCAGGCCTATAAATACGTGGAACATCTTATCATGTCAATTTACAGGCTCTCGTTGCTTAACCGTATATCTTTTGGCTCCGAACACAAAGATCGTGGGGTCGTATCACCCAAATTTGATTTTTTTTTATCCTGACTTTAGATTGGTGCAGATTCTTTATCACTTACTCACATTTTTCTGCTTCATAAAATTACCTCTTTAATTAGAAAAATACTATAAAATAATTTTTCTTGCGCAAACTAGTTAATAAACGAGGTGATCGTCGTTTTTGTTTTCACTAACCTTTTCAGTTTATCATAATAATAAAAAGATTCGATATTAAATAGTTTATTATTAATTGTCAATAGCAGAATATAAGTAATTAGGATTTGATTTCGTTTAATTCACATATGAATAAGAGAACTACCTGTACGTAATTTTTGCTTCGTCAAGCATAAAACACAAATAATCAAAAGATGTACATAAATTTACTAAAAAAAGAGTGATTTTGTAATTGATAATTCTAAAGGAAAGATACGATTTCTATAACATATTACAGGAACCGTGCTTTTGATATAAGTGTCGTTTTACTTTTAATTTTGTGAATAAATTTTAGAAATCTAGATTCTATAACCTATATGTTATATGCAAAAGTACGAAATAGAATCGAGGTTTTAAAATATACGTTTAATAATAAATAAAGCAAATGCAAGCTATTAAAACAATTTTCATTCACTGAGAATCAATTGCAATGAAAAATCGAGAGACAAACAGTTAGAGCAGTTGTACCTTATATGGACGTAAATTATTTGGCTTCCGTCAAATCCTCTCTGGCCAAGTGGGTACGGCGCTTGACTCCTAACTTTTTCGGACCAGGTTCAAATCCCAATGCC
>JAPYYV010000464.1:0-37430 GCA_030522625.1 Copidosoma aretas
TCTAGAAGGATTTTACGAGGATATATCCATCATTGAATAGAAAAATGTCTTTGTAAAAATAAAAAACAGAAATGACGCAGGAGAAGACAGAATTATAGAGAACTATTTTAAGAGTTTGCAAATACTTTAGATAATTGATTTAAATAACATACTTTATAGCTCATGGACTAACAGACATACTATCGAAGCGTGGGAAATAGCAAGAATCCTTTAAATTTACATGAAAGTAGTAGAAGGGCGTTAAATCTACAGGGAAGCGGCTTTTTTACATTTAGCATTCAAGATTTTAGCAATAATAATCGATGAAATCTAGAAGAATAGGTAGAAAAGTGTAAAATAATAAAGCCAGGCAGGCATCAGAAAAAAAAGATGAACAAGCTTCCATATTTTTGTACTCAATAGTTTAATTGAAAATAAAATAGAGGAGGGGGGCAATAAATTATAAGCTGTGTTTTAGACTTCATAATTTGATAACATCAATAGAGAAATGTTCCGGGTAAAATTAAATATGACAGTAATAGGTATGAAAAAAAAAAGAATGTTGAGAAGAACCTAAAAATATACAGAAAACGGGTAGTTACGGCCAGGAGCTAAAAAATTTATTCAAAACACTGGAAACTAGAGGCGGGAGGGGTGGGCATGGATTTGTGAATGAAACAAGAAAGAAAAAGAGGAAAAATAGATTCAGATTTACAAATATCATGTTGGGCAAAAATGCAAATATACCAGGATATATATAAAAAATAAAGGCAGTAATAGTCAGCCTATAATTAGGCACAAGAAAAAGAAAAGAAATTTAATTTTAGCCCATAATACAAATGAACAAGAGTAGATGGCTTTATTTATGCCTACACAAAGAATTAACGGTCTCAATCAATAAAAATCATACAGAATAGACAAGAAAGTTAAATTTGTACATAGAAAAGTAGAGAATGGGAAAACGTAGGATTCATAAAAAGAACAATAAAGGAAAATGAATTTGAAAAAATCAAAAATAATTTCACAAAAGAAAGGAAGACTTTTGTCAATCATAAGACACTGAAAAACTGTATGATAATTGACGAGCCTATCGTCCGTAAAATTAAAAAAAAAATAAATAAATAAACCGGAGAGACAAAAGTAAAGCGAGAAAAAAAACATACAAGTTAGTTTAAAAGTTTTTAAGTGATAGACTATAGGCTCTGCAATAAAAAAAAAAAAACACACATATTGCTATGTAAAGAGGAAAAAAGAAAAAATAATAATATCAGTCAGAAGTATAGAATTGAAAGATAATGAAAAAATATGCAGGAGGAAGATAAATAATTTATGTGAATATATACGATATTTATGTCGGTAAATAAGGCACTAGGGTAGATGTCCCTGTTATCGAGCCTGTCCCCATTATCGAGGATCTTAACTATAAGTACAAAAATATGGATAATCGGCTAATGTATATACACGAATTATTATTTCTCATAACTTCATTTATGAATGTAGCCTATCAAATTCTCAAATTTGCAATCACTGTAAACATGAAAATTTAACACGTGATACGAGTTATACGAGTAGGCTTGCATCAGTTTGCGTCCGATCCCTAAACGAAAACCTTAAGAGAATGCATATTTTACTGTCGTTCATAGATGGACTGCATTTAAAACGTGTACGATGTAAATGTGATGGTGATATTAAAAGAGGTGTCAATAATATGATGGACAATTTTTTTTCAATTTTGATTTTCTTCGGTATTTATTAGCAATAAAGTCGTTCAATAGGTGCACTGTTCTTATAGCGCGCCTATTATCGAGGCTCTGCATTCAGTACTAGAAGCCTTTTCCAAACCTAAATTTTTTCGCCTGTTAAGACTTTTTTAACTTTGTTTTTGTTGTGACAAATCGATTTGAGTACTTATTAAAATGAACAAAACTCATTAATTGGCATATAATACATGCATATCTTGATATACAGACGGTCTAACCATGTAAATATTGGGCTTGAAGGGGCTCGATAATAAGGGCTAGATAATAGATCCATGGCCTCTTTCAAGGCTCGATAATAGAGCCAAAAAATAGTTTTTCTATTTTATGGATGATAAATTCAATAATTGATTTCATAACGCAGAAAAATGCACACTAGTACTAAATCACTTATACAACCAATATTCACTGAAATTGCGATGAAATTATTCAGCATACATTTATTATTACATTAGATTGCTGAAAATTGTTCTAAGACTCTCGATAATTGGGCCATCTAACCTACTGGGTTAAGATTAAAAGTTTAATGATATGTTATTCGTTATAAATTATAATATTATGTCGATGAAAAAAGAAATTCTAAAATGCTGCAGTATATTTATTTAATTATGCATTATACTCTATTAAAAATAAAATTAGTAATAATTCAAGGGAATATAAATGTTTAATAGTTATAAAACAAGAAAAGGATATGTACAAGTATATAAAAATCGATACAAGTAATAGAAAAATAATTGAATAAATAATTTACATTTACAAATATTAAGTAAGAAATTTAAAATGATAACTTACTATTAACTTATATCAATAATTGATTATTAAATGATAAAAAATAGCCAAGGAAAGGTTCATAACAGTTTCTCGAATAAGAATGATTGCGTAAAAATTATGTGCGTATACATATGTATCAATATTAACCTAAAATAACAAAAAGAGTCCTTATCAGATTTCAATTAGTAACAATTATTTGATAAATTAGTGAAATCATTTAATTTATTGACTATATTTGTTCGAAATTTTAGCGAATTTTCAAGAGATGTGTGTACAGTGTACTATCCGATACTTATTCAAATAAATTATCACAATCCGTAGATCCAATGGTGTTCCCACTTATGTTTCCAAATTTAGGTCGAAGCACTCATTATAACAAAAATCCACATAATGCAAATCAAAAACTTTTTCTTGTACAGTATTATCTATATCGCGTATCTTACCGACCTAACCTTATAAACTTTAATCATCTTCCCTATAAACGGAGGCTAACTAAGCAGTTTTTTGTACATGCGTATATTATGATTGAAAGTAGGAGGATAAAATTTTCCAAACGATATCAAAAAGTTTTAAGTATTGAATGTCATCATGGACTTTGGATCATATATTAAACAGTGCTACAAGTATTTCTGACGATTACGAAAAAAACAGAAAAATTTGTAGCCTGTTCATTTTACCATCAACTTATGTTTGGCAGACCTATATATTGTAACAACATTATCATGATGCTATGGCTATAATGCAATAATTTTAAAATCCTGACCTGTTTATAACTATAAATTGTTATCTTAAATGTAGAGAGTTAAAAGAGACCTTAAAAGATTTTCCAACGATGCAGATCCCAATGACAATCCTAACATTACTGTTTGATTATTTTAAACAAAATTAGAATTTGTTGTAGATGAAATTTTAAATAAAGATATTTGTGGTAAAGGTATCGCATACGTTCACACAATAGAATTTTAAAAACGTGGCTTGCCACATACACGTCTCATGATAACTTTACATCAAAGTAGTAAGTTATTGTCTGCTGAAATTTCATCCGAAAATAAAGAATCCCAAAAAAAAGTAATTAAGTATATGCTTTACAGGCCTTATTTAGATAGTACACCTTGTTTTGATAAAGATAAAAATGTTTAAAAAAAAAAGTTTCCAAAAATACTCTCATTGCAAACAACTTTAAAAAAACTGATATGCAGAGTATCAAAGAATTAACAATATCAATAGAAATCATATTTATAGAGCTCAATATAGTAATATTAGGACTATAGTGAATATTTATGTGGCTGTATAATGATTTATTGTGGATGAAATATAATTGTAAAATAAATATTGAGTGTTGTGCACCAATTACGTACATTTTATTATATGTCTCTAGCGCTTTTCTCTTTTATATAATATTTATAATAATAAGCATATATATTAGGGTTGTCTTATAATTTTTACATAGGGTCCTTTCCCTTTATTTAATTAGACAAATTTTCCTATTTCATACGCTCATTTTGTAAGTATACTATCACAATCCAGTTAGAAGTATACTTCAAATGATAATTTATTAGTATAAGTAACATTGTAGCATTAAATTTCTTAAGACTCATGTTATCGCCTATGCGCCCTTTTCTAACTAATGTATGTATAAGGTTACACAAGACATACATATTACAATTATGATCTAGGTTGTCGATGGTAAGGCGTTACTACATCCGACCTAGCTAGGTTTTGTTTTGTTAATATCCTCACGCAACTATAGGTTTTAATTTTAGTATGTTCGTTATTTAATTGTTATCATCAATAATCATGTTATCCTTATTATTGTTTTTATTCTAATAGAGAGTGTCATTGTAAGGCTATACTGCGTTCAAAAGAAATTAATTTCTCGTTTATGGCTTTTGGCCATCGAGCTGTTGGCCTCCGTTCAGTGACCCTCTGCTCTCGAGTTTTATTGCCGGGCTGGTGTACCTGCGTTTGGATAACGATCGATCCGAGCGTAATGCTATTGTCGGCCGCCCTTCATCGTGGGTTCGGATATGTCCATGCCGACTGTTATCAGTGAACAATCTGTAATAGATCAATAGAGATGGGCCCCCCATGGAAATGGCACTTCAATTTACGCAAGTGAGCAGAAAAAGAAGGCACGTAGAGTAGCTACTATATTTCGCACCCAGCATGCCAGCACGCCGCGGCGTTGCAACAATATGTATTTTGATATCTTTCATTATTTTTCTTTTCTACGCGAATTTATTTGGCATTCTCTCTTACTTTATAGTATTCTCAGCTTACTTTATTTCAACCCTTCGTTTATTTATTAATATTTTGTTTTCCAATTGATTTTGTTATTTCATTATTATTGATACAATTGTTCTTATATGCTATGTCGCTATTTACTTGGTTGATTTTAGTAGATGTTTAAGAATGTGTTGATTGCGTGAGTGATCATCTCATATTTAATCTGCCCGGTGTCTATTTACGACACTTATAGTTATTTAGGGGTTTTTTTGTTTGATTGGAGGAAGGAAAAATGTGTATAAGGCTGTGTCAGAGTTGGAAGATTTTTTTTTTTTTTTTTTTTTTTTTTTTTTTTTTTTTTTTTTTTTTTTTTTTTTTTTTTTTTTTTTTTTTTTTTTTTTTTTTTTTTTTTTTTTTGTTACTGACTCCCTTGTACGACAGCATCTTCATGGAGTTCTCTTCTCTGGTCGTAAAGTTGATAGATTGCTTTCGACCGTGTGTCGCTTTATGACGGCTGTGAGCCTTTCGTGATCGTACACCGGTGCATCTGTTAAGGGCGTTCTGACTGCATTCGTGAGACTTACTTAGGTATTACTTCTTTTAACGGTATTTTTTTTTCACTTCGTGTATGTACGTATGATGTGTGCTCTTGTTTTTACAATTTTCTTGTACTTTGTCTCGTATGAAGTTTCAATCAAAACCTTTTTTTCCCCAGAATTTCCCGTGATTATGTCGATCGATAATCATCAAATCTGGTTTTGCTGGACTATAGTCCGCTCTTTTGTTTAGGTTAGCGAAAAGATTGCCGATTTTCTAGGTTGAACGATGGTAAAACTCTTTTTCTTCTTGCTTTAATTGTTTTTTTGTAAGAATTATGAAACAAAGATTGTTTGTAAGGACGGTAATGAAGAAACTGTAACTGAGTGCATGGTTGATAAGAATAATTTTTATGTGTGAATATCGTTATAGACCAATGTGACAATTGTTATTCGAAGTAATTAATATTTCGTAATCCTTATTTTCGTATTTAACACTTCCTTTAAAATCCACTAATTACAGTTGAATTTTTTATCTTTTATAAATCGTTTTTTTTTTTATTTTAACTTATTTCTTTTCTTTTTCTATGTAACAACACTTTTTTTTTGCTATATTAATAATTAAAGTTTTTTTTTGTATGTGTAAGTTACATGATGTTACTACGTTTTAATGCCATTATCGTTATTGTAGTAATTTGTATATTTAAATTAATATTTTATTGCGGTATTATCACTACATTTTGTTTTCATTCTATTATTGTGTCTTTTGACATTCTTTTTTTTTATTTAATGCTCCGCCTCCTTGCTATTAGTTCCTGCAAGAGATGATAATGTAAACTAACAAATAATTAAAGGGTTGCCAAATATATACTTATTGACCGTTAAATAAATAAATTATCCCCCGAGTTGGGTGTACAGCCATTGTGCTGTTATTAGAAAAACAATTTTCATCAACTTTCTCTTTCTCCTTCTATTTCCGAATGTACCCGAATAAGAATTAAATCTGTTGTAAAACTCTAAGTTTATACTGCATTGTTTTTTCCGTTACATGTTATTAACAAAAAGGTTCGATGTGTATTTTTCGTGGCTCGTCCCAGGGCTGCTAAAAATTTAAAAAAAAGGGGGGAGAGATTCCAAGTGCCTGTTTTCGTCGGAAATTCCGCAATTTGTTGAAAGTCTCTGTCGTAAGTTGTACTTGTATTTTCGTGCTTAAGTGTATTCTTGAACTGATAAAGGGAGTGTAGGAATGCGTGGTCCCATCGTTTGTTTGCGAGGTTTGGTACTTCCTGCCCATGTGCTTTATATTGTGTCACATATTTCGTGTCAATGCACGCCCGTTTTTCCTTCTTCTTGGGCCCTGGCATGGACAGAGTTGCGGGGGATTTTCGCAAGGTGCCTCCTTTTCATTCTTTGCTTTTCCTGGCAGTGCTTTTCTTGATTTCGTTCCAGGCAGGTCGTGCAAAATATTATCCGCCGAAGTTGTTGTCGTGATCGTCGAATGTATTGTGGCCCTATCGCAGCTGCAGGTATGTTAATTCCGCTTGAGTGATCGGTTTCGGTCACGGACCGGCACACAGTGGGCATTTTTTTTTTTTTTTTATTCAAAATCAAATTCCCCAAGAACGGACCAAAAAGAAACAATGATTCTTTTTGGAGCGTACAGGTAAGATAGTGCTTAATACGGGCAAAATGTTTATAAAAGTGACATTTTACTTTGACACCTCAAAAAGTTGATGAAAACATGAATTTTTTTCCCAAAAATGTAAAGATGTTTCTTTAATTCAATAAAATACATACTTCTAATCACAGAAAACAAAGCAGTATTCTAATTTTGTTGGTATATGTCAATATTATTTATATTACAGCACTCTTAGTTGCTCAACATAACCTTAATATTCCAATATTGTAGTAAAAATACATATTTTTCCGTTCAAAAGTGGTTTATCTTGAATGCACAAATAGATAAAAACATGACTTCAAATGGTGTTACCGTACCCGCTATGATTGCTTTAATATAAATAATATAGGCACTTACACCTAGAATTAGAATATTACTTAGTTTTCAGTGTTTCAAGTTTCATAGTATGTATTTATTCGAATTAAAAAACATTTTTGGGAAAAATATTCATGTTTTCGTGATTATTTTGAGGTTAAAAAGTTGAATGTCACTTTTATAAACATTTTTCCCGCATTCAGCATCATCTTACCTTTATGCTCCAAAAAGAATCATTGTTCTATCTTGATCCATTCTTGGGGAATTTTATTTTGAACAAAAAAAAGCAAAAATGCCCACTGTGCGACGCGCGGCGGGTGGTGTATGGTCCTCGAGAGTCCCGCACTTGTGAAGCGTCTGGAAAGCCAGCGCTCCGGGTGCCAGCGCGTAAGTCAAATTTGTGCTTGCTGTTTTCCATTTTTATTATTACTACATCTACATATTTTCCTCCGACAATTATTTCCCCTCGTCTCTCAGTTTCATCTTATTATTATTATAATTATCATTATTATTAATATTATTTGTAGGTTGTACATCTATAGGTCTGCTGCGGGGTGCCAGCCTCACGCACCGCGGACACCGATGGGCAGCTAGTGGTGTGCGGCGGCCTGTTGGCATTGGCCCCCTACGGTGTCCAGACCACGGCTATGTAAGTTTTCTATCCTCCCTTTGATTGTATATTTGTCTATATATTATTATGATATTAACTTATTTATATATATATATATATATATATATATATATATATGTATATGTGTATCTTTTTTTTTAGTTGGAAGTCCGACTATCGTCATTTTGGGTAGCCCATGACAGCGACCGTGTCTCGCTGGCTTGTTGAGAGGCCGCTTTTACCTGTGCGGCATTTCGCGTTCGGTGGTGGATGTTGGGGCGTCAACATCCACTGTCCCCGCGGCCTCGTCTATATTGCCCTCTTTAATTTTGCTGCGTTGGTGCAGCATGCTAGATCCACCGGGACATCCGTCCTGTTATACTGCCCAACGTTGGAAGTGAGGGCGACCTACTTTATCCGCATTGGGTGCGGTTGCCAAGGCCTAATTGCGCTCGTGGTAGCCGATATGCCCGTGGTGGTTCCCGCGGACTAGTCACTGGAGTGGAACCCGGATATTCGCGTAAGTGTCCCTAATTTGTAAGTATTCTGCATTTTTTCCTTTTTTTTCAATTATAATTTTTTCCCATGTTTGGAGTCCGTCCCGGGGGCCGTTTGTAATTGTAGACGCCCCGTGGACCACTTCTCTTCACCCTGTGGTTGCCGATGATGCAAGTTCACCTATTGCTGCCTGCCCTGACGGTGCATGGTGGTGAGTTGTCTCTGGGTGCGACCATCGGAGATGCTCCATCACCGGTTAATGTCTCCGGTCAACTTCCACTTCCCGATCTAGGTCCGGCCTGGGCTGATCCGTGGACGGGATTGTCCAAGGCTAAGATGGAGTACTTGTACTGATAATGTCCTGCACCAGATAAATATGTCTACGTACCAGGAACGATTTTTGTTTGTTCTTCTTTTTCTCTTATCACAATTATTATTATTCTTATTATTATTATAAATGCATGTGTTGATTCGTTACATGGTGTTTATTTATTTTTTTCTTTCATTAATTTGTTTCTCTATTTATTATTATTATTATTTATATATATATATGTATATATATGTGCATACTTGTAAGGAAGATCAAATTATTTCTAGATACCTCTAGGGCTCTGTTTCCGTTGGTTGACGATCGGTGTGGTTTGGCCGCATCTGTTCAGGGGTGGCATTATTTGCGGCAGTTGTGCAGCGATCTCTATTGTCGCTGCTGTAGTCATTTGTCTTGTTTGATTTGTTATTTGCCAACTAGGCTGTGCTTCGTGAAGTGTGCTGTCGCTCTGCTCTGGTACTGTTTCTTCGTCGGTTGTTTGGTCGTTTCGTCTCTTGTCGCTATGCGTGAGTAACCTGTAGAGTATTAATAGCGGGGCCCCCCATTGCACGAGGTACTTGTGTGCGTAATATCCTATCATGACTATGGTTTCGACTCCTGCCATCATGAGGTATGTTTCTCGTCAGGAATTTTGTAGTTTCTTTTGAATCGATTTAGTCTCCCTTAGTGTGCGTGCTTGTTTTATAATTTCAGTGAGTGTTGTCCCTTCTTTCAGTGTATTTGATCCCGTAAGACTCTGTTTGTTGATAGTTTTTGTCAAGAATACCTATTAAATAGGTGCCTGCAACCTTATGCAGTATGTCTCAAATATTTCCCTTATTAGCTCTGTATGGGCGCAGATGAGCAAATTGTGCCCTTTTTTGCACTTGCTGATTTCCGTTGCCGCAATCGGCATATACATATCATCTTCTATATTTATTGCTGTGTATTCATGTTCTGGCCATATATACGCGTATATGTCTGAAATTTTAAATTCTCTCTGTCTTATTGATATCGGGATTATCTTGTATAATTGAAATCTTTCTTTGTCTAGCAGTGAGATCATTATATGATAAATAAGTTGATTGTTTATTACCACAATTGAAATGTCGGCAATGTTAGTCATCTCCAAAATGCTTACTGTTTTCCCCATACTTGGAAACTGTAGATCCGGTCTCGCTATTTTTGCATTTTTCTCTGTGTTATCAGACATTGTTGAGAGGACGAATTTAGAGTGCAGCATTTTAATGCAAAGAGTATTGTGTTGATTAAGGTTTCCAAGTCTGGTTGATATTGTCCTATGCGTTCTCTGATTAGGTTTAGTGCCATTTCCATTGCTTGGATGGTGTTAATGGTCAACCAGTCTCTCATTGCATGTTCTACTAATGTTGTTAAGTTACTGACTTTATTTTCTGATTCGCTTATCTCTGTCACTATTATCTCTGTTTGATTGGCCAGAAGGTTTGCTAGGTTATGTATTTTGTCGGTGTTTGTACTAATTGTGTGGTCGAGGTATTTCTCGTCACCTTTATTTAGGGTTCCCAATAAATATTTACTAATTCTTCCTATGGTAGGTACCATTGCTATTCGCTGTCTGTTTTTTTCCTTACTGGTTGATAGTTCAATCGCCTTTTGCGCTTCTTTCTTGGCTGCGACTGTCCTTTCGCGCAATTTTTTTAATTCGTCTTTCATTAAAACTCTGTTCAAATTCATGTACGTTCTCGTAGTCTGTCAATTTAGTTGCGTATTTCCTGTCCTACTGTCGTGAAAAAGAACATATCTATTCTTTGAATCACCTTGCACATTGTACTCGTTGTCGCGATTACTGCAATTTTCTCTGCTGTCAGTCCTGGGTTATCGTTCAGGGGCCGCACGCTCCATTTCTTTGCCTCTAATATTTCTGTCTGGCCCCTGTATAAAACAACCGTCTATTATTTTTTTTTATTTGTGGGGAAAAAAAATTTCTTGTGTCCGTACCATATTGTCTTTTTTTCCTGTGTGTTTTCGTCTTACAACTCTTACGTCTCTATTATTTACGCATTTTTATCTGGTGGTGGAGCCTTTAAGAGTAAGCATGCCTTTTTTATTTTGTCGACATGTACTACTCTTATTGTTTTTCTTCGCTGTAGTTTAAATTTTTTCCTGGGATAGTCAATCTTTGTTATTTCGTACGGCCTTTAGTATTGTGCCTTGTATTTACCTTTCGATGGTTCTTTGAGGACAAACACGGACTCTTTTTCTATTGAGAACTGAGTATTTAATTTTCTATCATAACAGTATTTGGAACGGAACTTAGCTTGCACTTGTTTCATGGCTGCTATGGTACGCATTTCCGTTAGAGACTCGGTGATTTGTTCGAAATATTTGTCATACATTGAGTCCTCTTGTTGACGTTTGAAGCTTGATAGTATTCGGGCTTTCTGTCCGGAAAGTAGCACGTAGGGCGTGTATCCCATACTCTTATGCTCTGACGTATTATATGCAAGGGCACAAAGAGGTAAAAGGTCATCCCATTTGTCATTTTTGTCGATATACTCTTTTAGATATATGCAGAGTACGTGGTGCATCCTGTCGATAACTTTGAGGATAAAATGATGTACTTCCCATTTTGACAATCTTAAATAATCTAGCAAACTCTTCAATTGATTCATTTATAAAATCTATTCCTTTGTCTGATAATAGTCTCTCTGGTTCGCCGAAACATAATATAAATTTGTTCTAGAGTGCTCCGATTGTTTCTCTGGCCGTTGCTCTTTCTACAAGTGCGAGGACGATATATTTTGTTAGCAAGTCTTGAATAGTCAGTATATAGGTGTTTCCATGAACCAAAGGTTTACTCACAGGTTCGTAGAGATCGAGAGATATTTTCTTAAAGGACCTACTCGGAGTGTCTGTGATTAGCATGGCCTGTTTCGCTTTTACCCGAACGAGTTTCTTGGTTTGACTAGATTTACAGACAAGCACAAATTGCATTGGGTCCGGTCGCATATTTCTCCAATAAAAATCTCGTGCGATCCTATTGTAAGTCTTGTTTATTCCTCTGTGTCCACCGACCGCAGACTCGTGGTACTCTTTTATGACTTTATATCGTCGGTCAGCCGGCAGTACTAAATGTGTATTTGTTTATAGTTTGGCTGCTACTCTAAGGTCTTTAAAAATTTCTTCCATTTGCTCCACCAAGTATTGCCACTTAATCATTTTTAAAATCGCTAGGTCTCTTACTATTCCTATGATCTTTACGTTATTTACCACAATTAGCGCTTTCAGAGACACCAAACATTTTTTAATATCGGATTTCAGTGCTGTGTCGTCGAAGTGCTTTTTCACGTACAAGAGTGTTACGTGTACCTTCCTGACTTTCGATAACATGACGTTTTCGACCGCTTTTGTTTTTTTGTTTCAGGCTATCGTTTTTATATAGCCGCGTTTATAAAGTGCATCAATGGTCTCGGTATCAGGGGCTCCCCGTTATTGTGCAAAAAATTATATTATCCAAATATCGAAATGGATGGTCCTCAATTTCGTTTACTTTTTAGAGTGGTGATGGGTCCTCATTTTCCCCCGGCACCTATGGTGGTAGTTCTTGAGAAAGCCTTCTTCTGAATACTCTGTATTTTGCCAGAGTGCTTTCATTTATCATTTCGATACTACTATAGTTCTATTCTTCGCTATCCGATTGTACGAGAACCTTATTTAGGTCATTTTCCCGTCCTCTGTCGCTCTCTAACGATGAATCGGATAAACTTTGCGAGTTACGTGATGGTAACGGCTTCCGTGGCGGTGGGGGTTCCGGTGCACGTGATCTGCTTTCCTCGGGTGTTTTCTCCCCATTATTTTCTGGTAGCGATGGGTCAGACGCCCCTTTAGAGTCCGGCGGTGGTGGAAGTTTAAGATGGGGGAGCTATCCTGTCCATTTTCTGCAGTCCTCTCTGCGTCGTCCATATCCCTTTCTATTCCCCTATAGTCACCAATTCTCCCCTCTGAGTCCTTGTTATTTTAACTGTTTGATTGGTTGTTATCATCTGCATTGTACTATTGTACTCGGAACTGCTGCTACCATTTGTATAAATCTCCTTTCCGTGATCATGCTGATTTTTATTACCGTTCGACTCGTTGATTGGTAGTGATATTCCATTTATGTCTTTCTCACGTAGTGCTTGATAGTGTTCTTCCTCGAAATGTATATGTTTAAAATGTTTACTCTCAATACCTACGAAATGTTGGTAAATCGTAAGTTTCGGTGTCGCTTAAAAGTGTATACATATGTTTTCCTCGTATTCTTGGGAAAATATGAAAGCACATTCCCCGTCACCAAACTATCTCTGTTGATAAGGATTGTTTTTGTGCCTTTGGGGTCTTTAAATTTCTATAACCATTCTAATTTTCGTAGGGCCGTTCTGAGTCTGTCCGTTGGTATTTTCAGTCCATATAGAAGTATGAGAGCGTGAAAATAACAGCTTCCATCGTGGGATACATCAACCATCTCGAGTAGTTTATGCGGCTCCGTGCAACCTGTCCTGCTTCTTTGAGTTCTTGCGTCCTCTTCTTTATTTATTTCTATATGGTCCTTTATTGTGCTTCCCGTCGGCTCGCTATTTTGTCAAACCGTTGTAGCGTCGTTTTACCATGCATAGATTCTGACTACTGGTTTTCCGTCAAAATCTTGGTGCTTGATATCCACAGTAACTTTCGCTTAAGAGTTGTCTATCGAATCGTCAAGTATAGCCTCGATTTTTCTGTTTAGCGTGCTGCTTTTTCCTGGTTCCTCTTCTACCTGTGGCGAGTCATTTATCTGCTCGTCTTTGTTAATTTTCCTGCCATCCGTCTCACTACCTAAAGTAGCTGGCTGTTGATTTTCGTCCACTTGCATTTTATTTTGCTCGGGCATTTCTTGGGTACTCTCTCTGTTTTTATTTTCCTTACTCACTTTCTTTAACTCTCCCGCTGTTCTCATCGTATTTCCTACGGAATCCCTGGCTCTCTGCTCTCTTTTGCTCTTGGCTGCTTCTGCTGTTAGGCTTGCCTGTGCTAATTGGCCGCCCCAATGTTCATGTCTCCCCAATTCTCTTCTCGTCTCGTGTGTCGCAGTGTGCTATTATTATTTCCTTCGACTTATCTTTCAGTTCGGGTGTATTGAAAAATTCTGTGGGTTTCCTGTGTAGTGTATCTAGCTGGTGTTTACGAGTCTTACATTGTAAATTGTGTAACTCGCTCCTTTTGACGAAAGGCGTACCTGTCAGTTTTACTTTTTTTTGCATATTTTTCTCTTTCTGCACGTATGCAAGTTTTTCATTAATTGGTCCTTGTGATAGAACTTCTTCGTCACCGCCGCTTGCTGCAGTTGGCTGTATTCCCCTTCTCCGTTTCATGTGCAGTTTGCGCTGGGACTTTACGTGGTCCATCTCTTTTTTTGTTAGCCTACTTTTAGTTTTTGATTTCTTTGTGATTCTGTCTCTGGCCATTCTGACTTCGAGTCTCTGTCACTGTCGTCGCTTGGTGTATATTCGCTTGAATTGTTATTTATCACTGCGTTTCTTTTTCTTTACCTTGTTGTCCGACTTGTCTAAATAAGAAATTTCTATTTACTTTGTCCTGTTTTTTCTTATTATATTTTTCTCCCGTCTTGTTTGAATCTTATATATCCTCGCCGGTGGAGTGTTTATGTCACCAAATCCCTTTTTTTCCTGTTCTTCTGCAAGTTCTAATAACTCTCTGCGCGGTAATTCGGGATTTTTCTCTCCTACTTTTAGGGTAAGGTAGCACGACAATGCGTTAGGTGCTTTATTAATTCTCCCGGGTCTTCGCCTATTTTCCCTTGACTTAATATTGTGCCTATTGCGTGGTCTGATGCATCTGTTGTGACTATATGTGGCTTATTCATATCCGGCCCTAAAAGTACGGGCTCGCTGCACACAGCGTAAACGAGAGTGTCAAATGCCTCTTGTTCAGGTTCCTGCCACTTAAATTCCGTGCTATTTCGTAAAAGTTTCGCAATCGGTTGTGCTATTTTTGCGTAATTTTCAATAAAACGACGGAAACATTCCGTCAGACCTAAAAATTGTTTTATTTTCTTTGCGTTTGTTGGTCTTGGATAGTTTTTTACGAAACTAATGTTTCAGCACTTGTTTTTATTTGTCCGTGGCCGACTATGTGACCTAATACCTTCGCCACGTGCTTCAAAAATTGGCACTTTTTTGGTTCAATTGTTAAGTTGTTTTCTTCTAACCTTTATGGCAACCTCTTAAACCTTCTTCTATGTACTTCTATTGTATCTGCGAATACCATCATATCATTCACGTAGATCTCTATTTCATATCTTTGAAGACCCACTTGTGCTAATGTTATCGCTCACCCGAATGTGTTTGGTGAATCTGTACATCTCATTGGCATGTGCTTAAATTGGTATTGCTTGTCCGGATCTGAGAAGGCTGTTTTATGAGCTTCTTTCTCGTCTATTTTGAATTAAAAAAAAAACATTTTTAGGTCTACGACAGTGACACAGCGGGCAGATGCGAGGTGATTGAAAATATTATTCTGAAATGATATTGGATGGACCGAACTAACTGTGACTTTGTTGAGCAGTCTTAAATCTGTCACAACTCTCTAACGTGTTGTTCCATTTGGCCCCGAGTGTTTTGGGACTATACGTGTGTTAGAAATGTATGGTGACGTACATGTCTCAATTATGCCTTGGTTTTCTAATTTCTTATAATCTTTATTTGCAGCTATATCGAAGCTCCTCGCAGGGTCTGCTTCTAGCGATAGTTTTTCTTTGTTCTCCTTTTACTGCTCCTTTATGTCCTATTTTTCGACACCTCTTCCTCCAATGCTTGCATTATATGACCCCGCTGGTTGCTGCCGGTCTCCTTCAGCCGCTCTATTCTCTCTCTGCATAGTTTCTTCTCTCTCTTTCTCTACATACTCTACCTCGACGTTTGGGGAGCACGTCGAGCGTCCTGGGAGTTTAAATGCTATGCGTGAGGGTCGCTTACTCTATTGTTTGACCCGTCTCTATGATTCGGCAGGCTTCCATCTTGGTTGTGTTCCCATTGATTGCCGTAGTCGTTAGTGTTATTTGTGTTGTTACCGCTGTCATGGTTATTTCCATAGTTACTTTAATAACCGCTGTTTCTATTAATGTATTGTTGCCCCTGTACGTGCTGTTATAGATGTTGATCCCCTCGTAGTCTCGGCTGTATCCCTGATTTCTTCCATAGTTCTCCTTTTGTCTACTATTACTTCTGTTGTATGTTCCGTAGTTATTATTATAATTATTATCTAGTTCGTTTGTGTAACGTCGCTGTATCAGGTTGACTCCTATGTTTTTGTCATAGCGCAAGCGCCCGGTTTTCCCGTTGCGTCCCTGCACCTTCTAGTCTTGATCATTTAAGTTGTTCATTTTGACGTTATTTGCGTCTGATAACAACATGTAGAAGTCCCTCGTTTAGTGTGTACCGTGTCTGTTACAGTATAAATATATTTTATCATTTCTGAATTGGGTATCCTTTACTGGTGTCTTGGTTGCCAAGGGGTATGTCATTTCGTCATCGGCACGCTTTCTGCAAAACGTACGTGTGCCCTGTTTCTCGGATGCACCAGATCGTCTGATAGTCTGTGCTTTTTTTTAATTTTCTGTGCTGTTACTAAGGCCTCTCGTAACGATCTCGGGTTGGTGCTTAGTACTTTGCAATCAAGTGGGTGACGTAGTCCACTTATTGTTTGTTTTATTGTCTCTTTTTACATATTTATTTTATTTATGTACTTCCCCCCCTTGACAAGTCTGGGTTTGAATTGTATGTCATTATAGTTCTATTATGTAATTCTTGGACCCTAAGTATACAGCATTCAACACTTTCATATTCGTACTGTCAAATAACCTTGAGGTCTGCTATGAGCGAGTCTACTTGCTCCAATCCTCTATATGTTTCTGCCAGCTCATGTTAGAAGTATTCTATTGTGTCGTATTGTGGTATGCATGTAGCAAATTGGGCTGCTGCTTGTCCCCGAAACTTATTAAGTAGTGTACTTAAGAAAAACTTTTCGTATGCGGGGCCTATGCTATGGTCCACTGTTTTCATCATTTTCTTAAAAATTTGCAGTTTCATTGTATCTCTGTTAAACAGAGGTATCATTCCCAATAACTGGCTGAGTGATGTGAGTAGGTTCTGCTGAGGTCTTATGAACAATCATGCATTCGGGAAGGGGTACCGAGCTGTTTTATATGCGTTGTATCGCCGGGTAAAATCATGCTCTCTCTTCCTTTGGATCCTGCGGTCTCGGGATTAAGGGTGCAGTGGGGCTGTCGATGTTAAGTGTCCATCGTCGTGCAGTATCCTTAAGTATCCGTCTTCGTCTTCATTTCCATAGTTGAGGTCCCTGTTGTATCCGTTTTGTGCTATTAATGACACGTTAAATCCGACCTCTGTATGTAATGCAGTAGTCGGTATCTCCCGTAGCTCTTCTCTGTATTGCGTTGCGGTTCCTGCTCGTAGATCGAGGCTATTCGCCACCTGCGTCATTATTCTGGTCCTACTTAATGGTCCGTCTTGTATTGTTTGTGTCAAAGTCGCGAGGTCTTGCTCCACCAGTTGGGTAGTTTCTAACGCCGCTCGTGCGGTTGCTCTGTTCATCAACAATAGCAGGCTTTTCATGTTCTCACTCAATAGTGTGTTTGTTGTATCAGCCCATACTTTTTCCTCTTCTTCGAAAGTGTGATCGTCTGAAAGAATCCCTATCGGGTTCCTGTCATCGGGGTCAATGAGTTGTTTACGTGTGTATGACATGTTACGGTTATATTCATTTTCAAAAGCTGTGGGGTTTTTGTTTTTGGATTTCCATGGGGTAAATCCCTGTACCTTGTACATTAATATTCATCCCTTCTCATGTCTTTCGTCCATTGTCGTCTTGCTGTCCTGCCCTAATATGTATTTCCCATTAACTCCGTCTGTTATTCCCAAGTGTGTTTGCTCCCTGTTTTCTGCTTCGCTTATTTAATGCAGTGCAATTTCGTCCTCGGCCAAGAATTTTTCCAAACCCTGTCCGTGCTAGTCAGCGCTTTGTCCCACGCTCGTCATTTCCTGTTTATTGTAGACTGAGGGTTCTCTATTGCTGGCTAACCTCTTTTATTACCTAGCCCTGTCTTCTTTCAGTATAGTCAGAGAATATATATCATATTATCTTTGATGTATAGAAAGCCAGATCGGCCGTTTTCTTGAAGCAAAAATCTCATGCACCCGAATCTTAGTTCATCCTCCATAAGGCAGGCTGCGTTACTTGAGTTACCATGTGAAACTGCAGGTAAGGATATAAGAGTTATCGTGTGGAATCAATGATTACCATCCGAACTGACGACCTCGATGAATCATCTTAAGTTCCTATTCCTGTAAGAACAGGTCATGTACTGCAAATTTACCACACACCTATCAATATGACTAGCTAAGTGGATAGACTTAGACTATATTTTTTCCTCACGCAATCGATTCTCAGATATGATTTTTTTTTTTTTTTATTTAAGTGTTCTAGATTTTTTTGCATGGGAATTTGTGTTGATAAAAATTTCTTAAAAATAATAATATTATTGATAAAAAATAATTTTATAAATAGATTTTGCTGCTCTTGGCTAATGCCAATAAAAATAATTCTGAAAATGTTAACGCAACAGTATAATTGAGACTTTATTAAAGCTGTAATTGCAGTCTTACGATCAATAATTAATTAATGATTGAAGCGTTGTTTTATGCAACTACTTGTTCATTTGTTATTCGCATTATTCGATGGAAACCAACGAGAATCATGGCGATTACATACTCTAACTGTATGTCAAAATGCATATTTATTATAGTTTAAAATGGAATTCTAGAGATGTTCGTGATTCTAATAAACGCACTTCTTCGTCGAAAGTATCAAAACCATGCGCTTAACATCAATACTTAAATGTTAGATTGACATAATAAGTATCTCATTTTAACTTTATTTTGCGTATTACTATCGTTTAAGTTCAATTTTGTAACGTAAAATTTCAAATTTTATTGTGGTATCCTGATACAGATGCTTTCTTATGAAGTACCTCCATCATTTTATAAATTTAAATATTGATGCTTACTTTTATTTATCATATATATTTTTTTTATGATTGTATTATAATTATGTAGTAGCGAATATGATTGTTTATTATTAAGAAATGATTTATTGTGTTCTCTAAGGAGTGTGTCACGTAGATTCTTATGTGAGTGCTGTTTGTTTATTGATTGTATTTTCTAGTATTCTTGGTAACTATACCTTGCATGTATGACTTGCGATTGTTTTTTTATACTTGCATTAACCCGTTTTTCTAAAGCTAACTAAATGTTGACTATTTTTTCCGCACAGTTAATACTTCCTCTTCCCCATACCCCATCCTGATGGAAAAGACGCCACCTTCTCGTCGGTTTCCATCGAGTAATGCCCATAAAAAATGAATAAGTGCTTGCAATAAAAAAACGCTTCAATCATCAATTGGTGATTTATCGTGAGACTGCAATTTTGGCTTTAATATATCCTTAATTGTATTGTTGCGTAAGAATTTTCAGAATTTTTCTTATTTGCATTAGCCAAGAGCAGCAACAAATATTTATAAATTTATTTTTTACCAATAAAATTATTACTTTTAGGAAATTTGTATCAACACTACTTCACATGCAGAAAAATCTAGAACACTAGAATAATAAAAAAAAAAATCATACTTATCTGAGAATTGATTGCGTGAGAGAAAGATACAGCATGTGAGTCTATCTACTTAGCTATCGCTACATAGATAGGTTCGATGAAAATTTGCAGTACATGAACTTTTCTCACAGGAATAAAAGCTTTAGATGATTTATCGACATCGTCAGTTCGGATGGTAATCATCCATTTAACACGATGACTCTTACATCCTTACCTGCAGTTTCACATAGTAACTGAAGTAATGCCACCTGCCTTATGGGGAATGTACTGAGATTCAGGGGCATGAGATTTTTGCTTCAAGAAAACGGCCGATCTGGCCTTCTATACATGAGAGATAATATGTTCTATAATATCTGGTACAGTGCCTACATTTATAGGCTGGATGTCACGATCCATTAATATTTTTACGATTTTGTTTTTCTCATTTTTCTCGTGGTGGCTGCGTATTTATGCTATGTGTCACCTTACCGTTACACCCGCGTTTTCTCAAACATTCTTTTTTTTCCTTTAATAATATTCGAGGCTGTGAGCAGCGGAATTTTCCCGCTTTACTTATTTTTAATTCTTAATGCTTAGGTTCTATATCAAATAACTTCAACATGGGGATTTTTTTCGCGTATTTTTTGTCAATTAAAGACGCCGCGTTAGTCTTTGTTTGTTATATTTATTATTATTAGCTTAGCAGACTATCTTATCGCTCAAGCCTATTAATATATAATATATACGTTTGTGTTTATGCGTTTTTCATGCAGGATATGTATAAGGGTTTTATTTCTTGGTCTATTCTACAAGTGCCTCTTCGTCATGTATTCCCGTGGTTCATGGGGGGAAATGTAGCAATATATTTTAACTTACCAGGTTGCTGCTGTCCAAATTATGAGTATGAGTGCGCTGATCTGCATTATATCCTCGATCCTTGTCCCTGGCTTCGATGTACGGGTGTTTCGAAATGGGCTTTACCACTTCTCCACTCTCGGTAGCTAGTGATAAAGCTGTAACCCTGGTTGTTCTGAGGTTACCTCGCTGACTTGTTTCCACGTGGTCCCTGGTCTGTTCTAACTTTTTTTCTTCACTATTACTGTCTTTTTACACCTTATCACTTTTTCAGTCTTTCAATTTTAAATGACTCTTCTTTATTTCCTTTCACTCGCACTCTTTTTTTGTTTCGTGACGCTGCGCTATGTTCACTTCCAAAGAAGAAAAATAAAAAAATTCCTCGACCGATCCCACTTCTGACACGAAATTACTGTAACGTTGGATTACGTTCGGTATGGTGATCGGAAAATAAGTGCTAAGCAAGTGAGGTTATTAGTTCATTATTGATTTAGAGACCGAGGAAAAAGCCAAGTGTGAGTCGCGAAACGGAGCGCATACATCTTCTTCTCTCGAGCGATGGGTCTAGTCACTCTTTCTTCTCCTGACTCACTCTCTTTTTGCCTGCTATTTAACACCTCGTCTGAGAGGACACTCGGCTAGGTAAGGGCGGACGGACGTACAGCTATATGCGATCGTATGTCAAAATAGTAAGAAAAACTATAAATTTTCAAATTTATGGCCACCATCTAAAATTTTAACACTAAAAACAAATATGTGTTCAATCAGTATATCGTTGTTATCTTTACAATATAAAATACGGATAGAAAAAAGCTGCAGAAAATATATTAGCACAAAGCTTTCTTAACAAAATCCTCCCGCAATTATTTAATAAAAAAAAAAAAAAAAAAAAATATTTTACTAATAAAATTTAAAAACAAGCTATTTTTATGCTTTATAATCAAAAATTATTTCAATGATAAGATAAAAATGTTTATTAAAATAGTACAAAAAATATTGTTTAAGTTTTTTCAAATAAAAAACAATTAAACAAATAATTCAAACTTATTACTAAAATCGATATACGTGACATAACTATCATGCAGCTGAAATATTATTGAGTTATATAAAGGTTTTCAGTATCTATAGAATACAACTATTAATAAAATCAATCTAAAATTTGTTGACTCTGAAAACAGTAAAAACTATTGTTTTAGCAATAAAAATCGTTATAAAAACCTCGACAGGGTATAAAACGTCTAATCTTATTGCAAACCTACGCAAGGATATTAAAAGAAACAATTTAAGCACTAGATCATTAAATAGTTTAAGAGTTTCTGAAATATGACTGATTAAAGAATAAGAATGTAGAATTTTTTCAATGAAAAAAATGACATAGTGAAAATAATTGTTAAATTCAAAGAAAGCTGTTTTAATATTTCATAAAGTACAACTATGTAAGAAATCGATTTTGAATTTTGTTATCCTACCGCTTTTTAATGTAGAAAATCGTTAGAACAACCTTAATAAGGTGTGAAACATAAAATTGTTTTTTCTTGGTAATAGAGGGGTATAATAACAAATATTTTAACCCTTACATCATCGAAATCACCCAGAGGGTTTGAGGGATATAAGTGATTTTCCACAATAATCTTAATATTTCTTTGATAAAAACTATACCCAATAACTCATTAAAAGCTATTAGATGTATCCATTTCGAAATTTGAATTGAATTTTTTTACCCCTTTAGAAGTTAAAAACCTGGTCTTTGACCATAAAAATTGTTTTCAAAACCTTAATAAGGTATAAAACTTAAATTTTCTTCTCGAACTAGTATGATCATGAGAAAACGAACATTGTATGCCTAAATTCATTGAAATTTACCATTGGGTTCCTGAGATATGACTGATTACATACACACGCACATACACACTTTTTCTAAAATAAGTATTTTCCTTGTAGACACTCCTAACGTACTTCCATAAACCTTTTTTTTTACCAGTACAAAGCTTACCTTACAAAGAAGCCCAAGGTTTTTTAAAATTCCAAAAAATAGGAAAATAAAAATGTTGGTTCCAAATTTTTTAGTGATGAAAATAGCTCCTCAGTTCATATCATCGTCTTAACATCCTAAGAACACATATACAAATTAAAAAAAAAAAAAAGATTTAAAGTGCAATGACTGGAAAAGCTGTGACTTAATATAGTGCAGATCATGCGACTTATAAGCGAGTTGATAAAGTGATTACAATATAATCGTACGTTTGCCGACGGAATATTTAAATTCTATCAGGAAACGTCTTCCTTCTCACCAACTAAAGTTGAAAATGCATGCCATTGTGATGTCAGTTAGAAATCTGTGTATTGATGAAGGCATATGCGACGCAACGAGCTTAGAATAATTGAATTATTGAAGTACAATATGGTAGCTAAGATTTTCGAAGGTGAAAAAATTGTGGATAGAGTATTTATTTTAAAAATAACATTAAACGGCAGCACTTTATTCTCTCTACCTTTTGTTTTATATGGAAGACAATTTTCTTTGCAATTAGATTTTTCCATGACTATCAATAATTTACAAGGTCAAAGCTTTGATGGATTAGGTTTTTCCTTAAAAAAGCCACTTGACGCATTCTGGGAACAGCTAAGTAAACTTGCAACATCACAGGTTTTCTCTCTTATTTCATGGAGGGAGTGTAAGGAAGAGCTTTATCGTTTATCAAACTCCTTTGAGATAGCTTAAAGATATCCTTACCTAGAGTATGCGTAACACGTCTTAGGCAGTCTGAGTGGTCGGTAGAGGGCTGTCGGGGGGGAATCAGAAGTACATAAAATGTGGGATGGGGGTGTTGGGTGCCTGTGAGGCCATAAAAGTTTTAATAACAGAAAAAACCAATGAATTTTCCGTTATTTTGTGAGAGGGCTGTTGGGCGGTCATGAGGGGTTCTATTAAGCTAGAACGATAATTGTTTGTAAAGGGTACAGGTGCAGTCATGTAAAATACAGAAAAACTATTTATAAAGATATTATTTTTTTCTATCTTTAAAAAATCACGAGAAATATAAATTTTTTTTTAAAAAAGTAAAAAACTAGTATAAACTTCCCAATATACGTACTATTTACGATAAAAAACTATGGAAATACACACTTTCCTATTTAAACGATCTTTTCATTCACATACAAGCACTTATAACTGCTAAACATAACCTAGCTAGACTAATGCGCAAAGTTTTTTAATTTTTTGTTGCAAAATCTAATATAACATGAACGGATAAAGATATAACTACATGTTTTTTGGAGAGTCCAGGCACGATAATAGAAAGTAAAGATAAATTATCATTAAGTCTTTTTGGTAATTACAGCTTATACGATTATTTACTGAATATAATGTTTTTAAACCCCCAAAAAAATAGGCTTACCTAACAAATAAATATTATTAAGCATAAGAAAACTTCTGAGACTCAGACTATAACATTTACATCACTGTAATACTTGTATATCAGCACTGCTCTCTGCTGAACATTACCTTACTACACTATTGCGTAGATTATTTTGAATTTTTAAGTAACACAATAATTCAAGAACTCATTAATATAATATGGTAAACTCAACTGAGGTACGAAGATAATAAGTATAGAAATAGACAAAAATCTGGCAGAAAGGCTTTGATCTACTTTTGGCATTGTGCTGAGTAACTAAATAAAGCTTTTAATGTAACTTTACACTAATTTTAATTATTTTAAACTGATCGTCATGAAAAACGATAAAACCAAACAAAAAAAGTACAACTTTCAAATTATTCTCATTACTTATGATAAATTTATATAATAGATGATATCGGGAACCTTTAAATAGAAATTAGCAGAGATCCTGATTTTTAAAGGTTAGCATTTACGAATTATATTACTTAAAAGCTTATAAGGGCTAATTTATAGTTGCAGCCAATAAAATCTAATTCTAATCTTTACGATGAGAACAATTTATGAGATTTTCAGTGGAAGACGTAAATTTCGAGCGAGTAATACAAAGAACGGCATGATACATGCTGCTCTGACTAGAATCCATTTGTATAAATGATTAAAAATCAATATTATTTTAACAATACGATTTTAAGGGTAGGACTAATTTCATAGCACCTACTAACAATGAATACTTATGTATATACTAGTGGGCCTCCGCCCCCTGCGCACTCTGCGCGTCAACCCCCACATTTTTCATGAGATTTCTGAGAATATATAAGATAACCATTGATAGCATCCTTCCATGTATAAAATAATATTGATAAAGTTATACTTCTATATCACCTATATGCAGGAAACTGAAGCAACGATTTACAATTTTTTCTTCTTTATAAATATGTAACAAAAGTGAATTTTTAATTTAAAAAAAAAACACATTTTCCCACTGGACTTAAACTTGCAGTCTCGTGCATACGAGCCATGTGTCATGTCAACTTATCTACAGGCTACCTCTGTTAGTAAGCATAATAACCATCACTACCTCCTCTATTCCTGTTTGTAACTCATTTTAATTCAAATGTTAAATTACTTTTTATTCATAATTTTGTTTAAATATTTGTTGATTTACATTATTAAACTATCGAACAATTGATTTAGTAAGTTATTTAAACTAAAAAAATAGATTTAAATAGCAGCTTTACCAAAAAATAATAAATGTTTCTTTCATTTTATCAGTTTTTTATTTTTTAAATGTACAAATAATTATTCTCTGATTTTTTAGACTTTTTTCAAAAATTTCTTAAAAAAGTTTTACAGATATTATATTTTCTATCATTGGCTTATAAATATGAGGAATTATGGATGAATTATGTGATTTTCATTGCGTCTTATTATTTCAAAATTCGAGCTCAGACCATTACCGAGCAAATTTCGGCGTAATCAGCCACATTTTTATATATTGTTTGCCGGAAAAATATAACTTAATACATTGGTGCCTAAGTTTTTTTCAAAGATTTTTCCTACATCAATGCCACTCTCTTCTCGACTGACTCAAAATAGACGATTCTATAATTACGCCTGAAATAATTATAATATCCCCACTCTTCCAATAACCCAATTATCAAAAACAATCAATAGTTTTGACCTTAATTATTTGTTTTCTCTTTGTATATTAAGTTAAAGTACATTGTGCTATTTAGTTAAGGGAGCTAAAGATTCATATTGATGCTTTTCTTTGAAATTAATTTGAATTAGTAGATGAACTATCTACCAAGGAACATTGTAATCAAGCAAGTTAATTTGGTGATTTGGTTTGGAGTGCGTAGAAATTGATTTATTTGAATAAAGTATTGAGCGTAGGTGTACATGTCTTCTATCCAGTACCTGTTTCATCTTCGGTATTACTGTTGGTCACGTTTTTTGTTTTTCACCGTAGTAACACAAAGTTGGTAAATTTTGGACTTTGTAGTAGAGCATTGTATCAAAACACATATTTCCTGTTAGACAAATATGAAGCTTACTCCCCCTAAAGTCTAATTGGCTTTGTCCGTTGTCAAAAGCATGTGATATGCAGCCAACATTGTCTATTGACATCATGATCGAAATCGTAATACAGCTATGTAATAAGTATAATATGTAATAAGTATAAATTGAAAATAACATTCTTCCCGATTGGGAATCCTCAGCCAATTGCATTTTAGTTATAGTTTGCTAGACTACAACGTCATCATGGTCTGCACATGCATGGTTTTATTTCCACCATGTCAATGAGTCGGTTGCTCTGTAGAATTCCTGTAATCAGATGTGATTATCCTATGTATTTTATCCCAAAACCCAATAGACTACTTTGCTTATATTGTCAATTACTAAATAAATGATTTATCAACAAACATTGTAAGCAGGAGAGTCTATTTTTTTATTTGTTTGTATATACTTTGAATTCATGTTATTTGAATTACGTATTGAGTTAAAATGTACGGATTTCGGGTAAGTATCTGTTTTAACAGCTGTATCACTGACGGTCAGGTTTTTTATTTCCCGCCTCAGTACAGCAATGATGGCTATTTTTTACGTAGTAGAACATTGTACTAAAACACGTGTTTTTTTTTTGAGAAACTTGGAGCTCTATTGCCCTAAAATATAGTTGGTCTCCTTCCTTGTCAAAAGCATGTGCTATCCAGCAAACCTTGTTCATTTACATCATGATCAAAAGTATAATACACCTACATAATAAGTATAATACACGAAAATATATTGCTTATCATATTTTGTTTGAAAAACATATGGTTTTCGATCGGAAGATCTTAGCCTATCACTGCTCAGATATAGTTTGCTAGACTACAGCGCAATTGTGGTTTGAACACACTCGGTTTTTTAGCATCATGTGCATTAATCGGTTGTTCTGCCTGATTTCTGCAATAGGGTGTTATTAGGGTATAATATACGGTATTATTTTATAAACTTCATTCCCAAACCCAATATACACCTCTGCTTGCACTCTTAGTACATAAATGATCTGGTAATAGACAGTGTGAGCGGGCGACTCTATTTGGTTAATTGGTTGTAGGTGTTAAAGATTTATTCTACTTTTATTTCGTAACGCTCGAGCATACGGGTGTTACGGTATCTGTTTTATCGGTTGTATTACTAATGATCACGTTTTATTCTTGTGCTTCTATCTATTAGCCAAGTAAGACGAGCAGGATAAACAGAAGATCGCGAGGGGCTGTGATGGAGCGGCTTTAGCTGCAATCGGTTGTTTTCGGCAATGTTCGACGATTTTGGAGGGTTTGGTAAAAGGATTTGTCGTTAATCGGAATAATGCGTCTGTTTTCGGGAGACTTTGGCAAGAATGTGTCTTTCATGTGACGTTGCCATCTTTGGCTATGGTTAAAATGCGGGGTGGCAGTGGGGGGGATGTATTAGACTCAAACATATTCTAAGTCCTTGCTTATTGTTAGGTAAGTCAGGGATAACCTAACAAGAATAGGGGGCATGGGGGGACGGGAACGGACTTGTGGGGGATAGGGTCGGAATAAGGGGGGCAGTAAGGGGACTTTGGGGGGGAGGGACTGAAAAAGGGCGGTAGGCGTTGATGGGGAGGGGGGGCGTGGTAGGTCCAACTTACTGTAGATAATTATTAAAAAAAAACGATTGTGGGTCTTGGGACCCACAGAAGAAGGGAAGCTGCTTACTCTGTTAAGTAGACACGTGTACTGTACTTGGTACTGTATGATATTAGTGGTAATAAAAGAACGGACTGTGTCATGTAAGATACACAGTAGAAGGGACAGCTCCGAAGATAGTTGGAATACGTATATAGTAAAAAGAGAGCGAGAGTTTTTCGGTGAAAAAATGAGGGGTTATGAATCAACAATGCATTGATATGTGCTGTGAATATATCACCAGACCCAAGAGCTACTAAAGAAATTTCTCGTTTAATAATTTTATAACATGTACAACGATTTTCTAAACATACAATAATTTTCATGCAATATTAAGTCCTGATAATATAAATTTGCAGGGCAATTATTCCAAGGCCAAGTTATTTTTATACTTGACATTCTATTTTTTCAATTATTTGTCAGGTTATGTTTCGACAAGAAAACGAAAAATTTATTCTGCATGTTTGTAAAAATTTGTAATTATGCTATAATTTTTCTGAAAATTTTCCACCTTGATTTTATAAAAAAACATTAAAAACACTAATGTACGCATGATCATAAAAAATCATTTTTGCACTCGAGTAATTGGTTGCTGAACATCATATAATTTTTTTCACAATTTTTTTCTTTTATTTGATAAAGATACATCCAAAACTCAAAAATTTAAGGTTATGTTTTCGCATATCTCAACACCTCTCTATTTGTAGGCTACAACGTTTTTTTTCTTTTTAGAAAACCCGTAAAAATAGTTTTTTTTGTGAATCTTGCTTCCTTTTAAGATATGGCATATTATTTAGTATTTTTAGGCTATGTGTACGCATGGTTATGAACAATTATTTCCGCATTTTCGTAATAGTTTACTGAGTATGATATAATTTTTTTTCAATGTTTTACCCTTTCATTTGATAAAGATACATTTAAAACACTGAAATTCGAGGTTATGTATTCGCATAGCTCAACACGTATTTGTGCGCCGCGATGTTTTTTTCCCCTTCAGACCCCCGTGAAAATTGTTTTTTTTTGTCTATCTTGCTTAGTTTTTCAGATATAACGTATTTTTTAATATTTGGAGGTTACCTCATTTTATAAAAACCCGTTTAATAATTATTTGCTGTCTGCATCGATCTGCCGTACATGCGAACATATTTTGGTAATTATATGTTTCATCAAAATAAAAATACTAACAATTCAGTGTGTGTATTATAGACATGCACACTTCCGCGCACACTTACACAGTACACACACGTAGATGCACACTTACACACAAAATCATTTATTTAAGTAGACGTGCAGTGTGCACACACACATATATGTATATATGGATGTGTGTGTGCTGTGCACACCGTATCCACAGTTCACACTCCACAGTCCGCACTGTAATATGCATATGCAATACTAAACACTGGCTGTATACACGTATGTAGCGGAATCCGAAGGCGAAAGGTGAGACTCGAGCGTACCCAAGCGCAGTATTTACATAGGTATGTACGGGGGAGTCCCCCGGGAAAAGAGAGACTACTTGACCATGTCGAAAAATTATGTCAGTTTATAGAAAGTCACTCGCCAAGCCGAGATCCCGAACGTCCCATAGAAAGCTTCGCTTCAATAAGCATATTTTTACCTTATTTTTACCTTACTTATGAGCATATAAAAACGTTTTGGGGGGGAAATGGGGGAGCTATTACTTACGATCGACACGAATTTACTCTATAATATAGAAAGATATATTTATGTATCATAGAATCAATATTTTGGTAGTTGAGCTACTTCTTTTCTACCCTCATGTTGTTTTATTGTACATTTATTAATATAATGGTAATCTTGAAACATGTAGAAAGGAGAAATCGAAATGATACTAAATTATTAATTCATATGCATTAACTTACAATTAAATTGTGTGTGTGTTTGTGCATTTCGGAATATATTATGAGGTGATGGTGAGGAGCTGAGGAGGAGGTAGAGGGGGAGCTTTTGGGAGCTGGATGGGAGCTGAGGGGGAGCAGGATGGAGCAGGGAGGGAGCTAACCCAAAAAAAATTGGGCTTGAAATCACGTAAAAATAAACTATTAAATACATGATTCAAGTAGGAGCTGTGAGGTGCCGGGGGGGAGCTAAATGGAGAGCGGGGGGTGAAGGGGGACTAGGACTAACATTTGTTCATACAACTATATAATATAGGAAAATGTATACATGGTTTTAAGGTGTTTAATATATACAATCCTATACGATTTTAAGATCTGACTATAGAGATTGCTGTCAAAGCCGAAAATGTAACTACATAATCTTATACATACGTACCCATGCATGAAAATATTACTATCTTTTATGTTAAAGTATACCAACTATGAGTACAAAATAATTTAATTTACATAAACGTATGTAATAGATCATATCATATATTATCTTTTGGAATTCAGCAATGATGTCCGTTAAGAATAGTAATACATCATAAAAAATAAGTGTAAGGATAGAATTATTACAATTTTTAATAAGAATCTAAAAATAAGTACCTTATCATAGATATAAACATATAAATACAAAAAAATCTCCAAAAAAATAATAAATGCGTATCAGCTATTTAACAATTATATTATACAGAATGTTGTAATTATCGTATCATCTAATCTTGACCATTACTTATTATACTATTCAAAGTCGTTTTCTGAATCAGCTATATCTGTATCGCCGCTTTTATGTGTATCATTACTAGTTGTGCTAAAAAATTAATGTAATAAAATGCTGGTTTTAAATCTTAGTGAATCATTGCTTTTTGAGGAAATTTATTGATATTCACCAATAATAACTAAATAATGATAGAATTAAGTTTTAGTTCAATACATCTACAATATTAACGTCATTAATTGTTTATATTTCAATTCTTAATACTTTTTTATATTTGTGTAAAATCAATTCTCATTAAAAAAGTAAAAATCCGGTGCATTACTGAATATATTTCATTTATCGTATGACAGTAACTATCTTTAATTTATTTACCTAATTTTTAAGAATCTTTGTATGTTTAGAATCTTATTTTTTTTTATTTTTTTTTATTCTATCGTTAACATATTCCAGAGATGTCAGTGGATCTGTTGAGTATATAGCGTAGTTAAATACATCTAAAAGTCGATTTATTCTGCTATTTTGACGGGCATGTGACAACGGATTCATTCTGTAGTATTTATGCCAACTTTCACTGGCCTCTTCAGAGAAATACAGCATAGGAAATAAACATTGTCTAGCTATTTCGCAACTATGAATCAACAGCTTGTGGAATGTTGTACTTAGTCTTGCAAATGGATATTTTTTATAATACAGCTGATATGTTTTCAATGCAAATTTCTCTAATTCTATCTAATTTTAATTTTTTTTTTGCTTGTAAATGCTAAAAGAATAGTGGCAATACTTTGAACTAAAACTTAATCCACTCCCAATTATTTAGTAAAACATCGGGTCTTTCAAAACATCTCCTAGCTACATTGCTAGTGTTACTCATTTCGTCACCCTGTAGTACTTGATCTACTTTAATATTAAATTCCACCTAAATTTTTTCCCGGATCATAAGTTTTTATGTCGTGAGGTTTTCTAAAAATTTAAATTAATGTAATTGATGAATGGTATAAGTTTTTTAAATTACCGAAGATGTTAAGGAAATTTGATTTTTTTTGTCCAAGACAAACATCAGGGGAAAGTTTTTGCTATATGATGCTTTGTTGAGCTTAAGATTAGAAAGGCGCCTTAGCTCACTTTAGTACGAAAATATCTACCTTCTACTTAATTGACAAAATTAGTAAATAAAGGCAAAAAAAACAAATGCTCACAATGTTACTAGAATTAGATATAATTTACACTAACGCAGTATTTGCAAATATGGATTTAAGATGAATGTTTATAATATTGAGAGAACAAGATTTGATGATATTAAATATACTTTTTCTATTTTTGGTACATCCCATTTCTTTCATTTTATTCTCAGTCCTAAATGTAATTGATTCTCGAATTATTTACTCTCACAGTGCCACAAACTAAGTCCATACTGTAATCATGATTTCTCAGGAGCAAAATCATTGCATGTATTAAATTGAAATGCTGTCAACAAACAAATTCGACATCGGATTTATTGCCAATAACTGCATTTACAGCTTTGCCATCTAACAATGTTTAAAAACTTTGTAATGAATTGTCGCAGCTTTAATATTTGGCAAAATAAAAGTATATGCAGTTATAGCTTTGATTTTTGTATCTTTTTAATGATGTTCTCGTTTTAAAGCTATTTGATCCTTTTTTTCAACAGCTATTCGTAATGGGTGACATAATCTGGGGCTATGAGGTGTGAGATTTAGCCATAAACATGTGTCTGTACTAGGAACGGAAGAAATAATTATATAGTGTCTTATGGAACGTAAATAAAAAAAAGTGTAATAATAAATAACGTAAAATAGGATCAAACAATTAACTATTTCATGTAAACCATAGTATAAGTTTTTGAGTGTATAGCTTTAATTATTTTTTTTTGCAGCCTCTTTACGAGCATCGGAAATTACTTAACCTTTATTGAAATGTATACAATTAAGTACGCTAATAAAATTATTTTATGTAATAATCTTACGTACAACTATAAGTCACTTTAAAATATTAATTTGTTTATTATATTTTGAGCTTATTAAATGTCGAGAACACCCCAGAAATCGAAATTTTCTAGGATCTCAAAATATATTATAATACCCACTTTTGAGGCCACTATGTTCTTTTTATCGTCCTACTTAATACATCGCATTACATAAATTAGATTTTTTTGCGAAAGTTCTTAAAGTGTAAACGTACTTTTTATGCTTAAATACCTAGAATAATTACACTTCAGAGTTAAATAACTATAAAACTGGTGATAAAAAGTGACTGCTGCGAGCTAAGATTTTCATTTACAGGATTATCATATTTTTGGTGAGCATTGGTGTATCCCAACGAACTATTAAATCCAAACGTACTGGAAAATTCCAAACTAGATAAGTCCTCTTTATTCCGGTCGATATTTGAACAATTGGAAAATTGCTCTACAGTTTTATTGAGCATTAATTGTGAGGGAACACAAATTTCTTTTTTAGTCATCTTATAGTCGCTCATATTCAATGTGCAATAACTCCTTGCCTATTGAAGCTTCTAATAACAAGGATAAATTCAATACGGTTTTTTTCTTACGTCTTTTACTAATCCTTTGTACTTTCTTTTGCTAAAATTGTACTTTATGTAGAAAGCAAGAGCTAATTAATTTTATTGCTTCAATACACTGAAAGTATTTTGTGACCTTGTTCGTTCTCAGCCACTCTTTGACTTTAATGCTATCTTAAGAGCTAACCTTATAAATTTCACATTGTTGTTTGCATGTTTAGCTAATTCATGAGCACGTCTGTACCCTGTAGTCCGAGAAGGCTTTGCATTGCTGGTACAGTTTCTACCAGCGTTTTCACGTACTCCTAACTTTTCATAAGGACGTCCTACACTATTTATTTGCTAATATTGATTTCGTGTACAGTCAAGAACGCATACTTTCAATCATTTAGTCAAAATCTTAAAAAATTAAATATATCAAGAAGAAAAAAACATTTCTATCCACATAACTTAGCCTCACTGTAGTAACAAAAATGAAGTATAAAATTAAGGGACAAAACATTTACATATGTGAAATAATAATTAACTAGAAACAATCAGCGCGCTTCGCGCGCTCTAATTTACTGTCATTTTTAGGCACGACTGACACTTAGGAGTGCCTTATTTAAATTATATGAAGATTATTTTTTGTTATTGAAGAAATAGACAAATAATAATAATTTTTAATGGTCGATATCCGTGAGTTATTAGTTTCCTAATCATGAATTTTATATCACTTCTTTTATGATGTCCACTTAATTTCTTGATTCCTCGCATTATTAGAAATATCATTAGTTTGATATTAATATTTTATACACATATATATGTATATGTGCTGGCTAAATCAGAATATAATTCTTTATACACATAGTTTTTGACTTTATTGTCAAGTCTTTGATTTCCAAGGTATATTTTCAATGAGTTCCAAGATCGAACTCTGGACATCGCTACATAAAGCTGGCAATGGTTAAAAACATCTCTTCGAAGATCAATACCAATATTTTTAAAAGTTTGTCCTTGAGACTTATTAATAGTCACGGCAAATGCTAGTTTTACAGGAAACTGTCTTCGTTTAAAAGTAAATTGATATTCATTTTCGCAATATAGTATAATACGATTTAAAAAAACGATGTTACCACACTTATCTCCTGTGAGTATTTTACACTTTAGTAAATGATTTGAAAAATTAATTACTTATAATCGTGTTCCATTGCATAAACCTTCATTATTACTTAAATTTTGAATTAACATATTTATACAATGTTATCTTAGACATAATTCATAAGGAGGTAGACTGGGTGGATTTAATGAATTGAGATATTCTGGTAGAAGTAGATCATCAAATTCAGAATTGTCACAACTTTCGGTACTATTAATTCCAGAATAGATGTGTTTATGTGATTTGTCTAATAGGTCAGCTACTTGTTCATTGATTTTATCAACGTCAGCATTTCGAGCTGATAAAATAGCACACTGATTTATTTCATCGAATTTTTTTTCTTGAATATTTTTTCCAAAAACGTATTTAACAATACAGTCGTCTTTTGATAAAATATAATTTTGCGGAAGTTTCATGTTATGATCCTTACCATTTAAATGTCCATTACCGACATTTAATTAAAATTCTACAAATGCAGTTTCTTCGGGTAAAACCCTCATGCTTTGTTTCAAACTGAATTTAAGAAAACCAAACCACAGATTACAATTTTTAATTGAAAGATTTAATATTTTAGTACGAGTTCCTCCAACTTTAATGAGAAGAAGCTGTCTAAAGTCTCCACCTAATAAAATAATTTTTCCGCCAAATGGTAATTCATTATCCATTATGTTTTGTAAAGTTCTATTAACAATCTCTAAAACATACCTTGGAGCCATTGGCGCTTCATCCCAAATAAAAACTTTCGTTTCTTTTAAATATAAACCTTCCTTAGATTGAACCTTGATATTTGATGAAGGATCATGAAACATAAGCACTGGCAAGCCAAACGCTTTATGTACTGTCTTTCCATTAGGAAGCAACGTTGCCGCAATACCAGTTAATGCCACTGAACATAGTCTAATATTTTCCGATGTCAAAATATTATAGACGGTCGTATAAATGAAAGTTTTCCCTGATCCACCTTGCCCTTCCACATAGAAATAGGTTGAACCATTATAATCGGAACGACAGTAAGCTTTTAAAATTTTTTCGACTATAACTTTTTGTTCTGTGTTTAACTGATTGTATTGTTGATTTCCAACTTCTTGAATTCTTTGAAATGTGTCATTATTTTCATTTATTGCATTTATTTCAATATTTTGGGACATACTTGGAAAATTAATTAAACTGAGTCCTACTCATTATTAACAACAAAACTGCTTTTATGCCATTTAGCCTAGGATCAGATAAAGTACATCAATGCATGCGGCCGAGTTAAAGCTTAATCGTTATAACACATGCATGAAATCTAAAATGCAATATTTAAGACACTTCTTAGGCGAGAGGCTGCCCTTTTAAACTACTCCCAAAAATCCTCACGCACTTTTCAGTGTTATTTGCCTTGTTCTCTTAAGTTCTCTTGACCTCTCCCGTCCACTTTTTACTGAAAATTCATCTATAAAAGAGAAATTGTATTCGCATTCCCCTTTGGAGAATTTATCTATGATTTTAGACTGAAAACAGGAGAAGTATTGCTAAGTGAGGACCGCTTCCAAGACGAGCAGGTAACGAGTAATTAGTAAGTAAAAGTTGGAGAGATAGGTCACATAATAGCTAATAGAGAAAGTAATCGAAAAAAGGAGACATCCTGAAAGCAGAAGAATAATTTGCCTATATCGTGAAAAACTAAGTACACGGAGTATCCAGCGAGAGTCACGATTTACGACAATTTCACATCCAAAATCTCGTAATAAATTTTTTCGTACATGCACGATTCAGATAAGTGGTGGAGTATTACTTCGACATTTTAGTTGTAATTCTTACCGTATATCGAGATTCCCGATGAATATTGTGTAAACTTTGTGTTTCACAATATGGTCATATTGTACTTTTGCTTTTAGGATGTATACTTTTTTCCTTGTAGTTAAGGGATTGACAATCACCTGAGAAGTCACAGGTTTGTCAGGGACAGTGAGAGAAAAAGATAAAGATTAGTTGGTCTGTTGGTAAACTTATCTCCTCACCAAGCTGCTGATATGTAAAGTACTTCAACAAAATCATGCAGAGCACTTATATTACAAGCATTACTTAATAGCAAAGTCAATCCCACGTAGCAGTATAAATGAAAATAGAAAATACAGAGCAAGAACTTTAGAGAACTTGCAGGATTCAGAAGAGAACCACGAACCATTAGGAAGTTGGAAGTAGTACGAGAACACAAGTGTCAAGTATACGGGATGAGCAGAAAGTATAGTTTTTCACCTATGCCTCTTCCACTGTTCCCTTAAGCCTTCATCACTACTTGCATCTTACACATGACAAGTGATCTAAAATCACTCTTTTTAACCATAACCAAGTTGGCTAAACGTTTTGCTCCGGCTCAATTTCATGTCTTTGGTTGTCCACCTAGGATTTTTTTTTTATATTTAAATGTTGAAATTTAGTCGCACACTGTAGTACATCACGCTACAAGAGCGCAAAATGCAGCACAGATAAGAAAACATAGTTTCTGCTTATACCTACTAGTTGACTCCACTTGCTCACACCTTACGCTATGCTCTCGATCAACTTACAACTTCTCTTCAATTCTCTTTTGGTTCTTCCACGTCATTTCTAACTATCCTCCGTAAATAAAGCTAGTGCGTCGGTGTCGTCCCTCATTATTAGGTATGTAGCATGATACGTAACTGTCAAACTTAAACAGGTTTGTGCAAATCAAAGGGATCTTGTGTCTAGGTTGTTGGTATAAAAAGTGTAAGCGCTCCCCTTCTGTATAACATTTTTTTAAAAGATAGCAATTTTTGTCACAAATGTGCACCACTACAGCCCGGTCCCTGGGCCCGAGGGCGCTTGCAAAATAACGCCCGAGAGACTGTTGGGATAATAGTTGCAATAGTGCCCGATATAGGAAAAGTAATTATTATCTACTATATTTTCTGAAACTGATAAATTTTATTCCATAGTATATCAAGGTAGTACATAAATTACAAGGTTTAAGTTATATAGGCACACTTTATTTATACATTTTTTGCTTTAGTTATAATGTTAGCTTTAATATCCAAAAAAGAAAATCAAATTATCTTTTCTTTTCGTAAGAGATATAAGCTCCGTCGTAAGTTTGAAAGTTTTTCAAGATTCATTATTATTTTGTGAGTCAGGATTTAATGTGCAGACTTTTTCCAAAACTTTTTCTAATGACTATTGAATTTTTTAAATATTAAAAGAGAATTATCATGAAATCTTTTGGTTTTCGAAAGATTTTATAATTTTACCTTGACCTTTAAAGTTTTTTGAGATTCTCCATCATTTTCTAGGTTAGGTTTTAATACCCAGACTTTCTGGATGATAATCATTCCATTTCTTATAACCAAATCTTGAATATACACAGATTATAATTAGATAATTGTGTTTTTCTCCCGCAACATAAAATCTCAAGGTGAATTTTTAAGTTTTTTGACTCCCCGTTTTTGAGATTCTTCATAATTACACAGGCTAGAGTTTTGTACCCAGACTTTCGCTATACTTTTTCTCTTTACGTACAGCGAAACATTAATTAACTGTAATTACTTATATAAAATTTCGTGATAAGCCCAGTTCTTTAAGAAATAATAAAAATTGGTCAAATAGTTATCTATAAGATCTTCTTTTTTTGTAAACTTCTCTTCTACATACTATTTGTGTTCTGGCCAGATTTATAGATGTCTAAAGAGTATTTTCTAATGTATACAAAAAAAAATTAATTTAATAGAATTCTTACTTTATCGGCTAATGCTATCGAATTTTTTCAAATATGATGTTAATGCGATGTCTGGTAATGCAGATACATTTCGTAT
>JAPYYV010000465.1:0-46180 GCA_030522625.1 Copidosoma aretas
TCTTGTCTCGATTCTTGCTTTCATACTTCTTGTCTTGACTTGAATCTCATGACCAGACATCTTGTCTTGGTCTTGTCTTGGTTTTTCGAGACAAGACAAGACCAAGATTTTCTCGACTCTTGTGGCAGTCCTATTCATGCGTCTTTCGAGGAATCAGAGATCTGATGTGGATCGATGGGGGGGGGGGGGTTGAATAATAAATACGAGGCTCGATGTTTTTTTTTTTTTTTTTCAACGTTTAATAAATTTCATTAGCGACAGGTTGTTTTGTTTCCTTCTTTCGTTTGTTTTCATCCATATATGATATAGATGTAGAAGGGCCGAGGGGGGCAAAATAAAGCAACACATCAGAGAGTAGTGATGTCCAAGTATCCATATCCGTCTGCATACAACGCATTTTTTTCACGTTTCGCTCGCTTTTACTTTACTTCGTCGTTTCGAATCTTCGTCTGCGTAAGCCCCGTAAAATCGTACTTTTCTCATCTCTTTGTGCTCTCGCGCTCTACTTCTCGCTGCAGTTATCACGCGCACAGCACACTCCACCCACACCGATATACATATTCCTGATTCCAATCTGGCTCTCTCAAAGAGTCGTCTTTTCGTTCTTTCCCTCTCTGTACAAAATATCGTCGAGATATCATCATCATCATCATCATCATCATCATCACCATCATCATCATCATTTGTCGTAATATTACATATTATTTTAGTATCGAAAACAAGCAAAAATTATTATTATTATCATTACTATATATCCATTGATCTTTTTTTTCTTCTTCTTTTCATTTCATATCATTGTATTTTCTTTGTTTCCCTTTGATCGGAGGAGATAATATATTATTATAACTTATTGTTCGAAACGAGTCAACAATCGTCCATTTTTTTTCTCTCTTTCCTCGATCTGCCGATCATTTAGAAACTTTCTCCCGACTCATTTTCATCACGGACTTTCTTTTATTGTATCAATCACAATTGGTCGAGTACTTGCTCTCCGATCTTTTTTCATACAGTTTTTATACGGTTACTTTTATTAGCGCTGATTGTTTAATCTTGATTTAATTACTCTGTAGATCTGCATTTTCCCACAGCAGACAGGCCGCTGGGACAGGGAGAAAAACGTCATCTCTCGTGTTGTCAATGAATAAAAAGTTAAATACAACAAACAACGACACTGATACAAGTGTAATGCAAATAATATTTGTTTTTTTCTCTTGTTTCTTTGTACTTTCGAAAACAATGCATTTTCTTCGCTTTTCTTTGTAATCATGACTTTTCACAGCGATCGAGTACTAACGTATCGTCGCAGATGATTTATTTTTCTCAATGATAAAATTTTAATATTCATATGTTTGATTATAAAAAAAACTTATAGTTTTCGTTCGAATATTTACAATAGTTGAATTTGAATTGTAAAAAACATAAGCAACGCAAGATTTTTGTTTTCGTTTCTTCGTTGTAGACTAAGTTGATAGCTCCAAAATTTTTAAGGTCCACGTTTTTTCTGCCAAACAAATAATTTCAAAACTATCTAATATTTATAAATTATTCACCGCATTACTCTGAAATTCGTTTCTCACGAGCGTTTTTTCTATCTTTATTTCTCTCTTTCTCTTTACGATAAAAATAGAGATCGCTTGATATATAATTTTTGTTTTCTCTTCTGATTCACGCACACGTTAAGCACGAGTAATTACTTAACTTTGTAACTTGCTTAAAATTCTAAGCATCATTTTGTCAATTTTTTCAATAATTCAATGAGGTATTACGTCGTTCAGGATATCATAAAAATGCTAAATACTAAGTTTTACAACTGAGATGTTAGTTTAAATATCACTTTCTTTTTGAAAAAGAAAATACACAAACGTTTGTAGATTAACAAAGAATTCACTAGTCATCGTGTTCTTTTTTTTTTTCAAGTTCATAATATCTCGATGATTAATTAATAATATGGGCTTTTAATTTTGATTTAAACAACGTTCATCGCTAATTTACAATTTGATTATTAGACATCTCGTGAGAACGTGAGTTACGAAACGTTTTCTTTAAATGCATTTAAAAATCTAAAAAAATAATTTCGACTTTACATTGAATTACCTTGATATATACTATATATACTATATGCACGAATGTGTATTTATATATACATATAGACTTCTTACATTAATCTACTTTGGTTAAATCTACATACACGTACGTGTCTCTCATTAAGGTGAGAACTCGGGGTGAAATTCTAAAGAAGTAAACATTGAGATAACAGTCCAGTTATTCGTTCTCTAACGGAGCATCGTGAGTGAATACGTCTCTGTGTACTATTTAGTTGAACTAATCTTTACGAACTTCACCAAAAGTCATTATTTAATTGCTAGAAAAAGGACGCGAGTCAAAACTGTGAGTCTCGAATTTTTCTTCATGATGATATTTATATGTAAGAATTTTCGAATTTTAAGTGTATAATGCTTATTCATGTGTGTACACTATTAAATCCTATATGCTTGCAGTACATTTTATTTCCAATGGGCTTGTTGGAAATCAAAGGGTTTTTCTGTCATAGGAAAACTTTGGTTGTAAAAATCATATTCGTAAGCTAAGGACTGGTAGTGGTAGTGCGTAATTTTTCCTATAGATCTGAACAAACCCATTATCTTCTCCAATACATGTTGTAAAGTTGCATGAAAATATTCATCGACAAATATTGGACACGTGTTTTTTCGTTTTTTGTGCATACAAACAAAAATTGACGAAGATACAGCTTATCATACTTTAGGAGTTAACAATGACGGCAAATGACGTCGCGATTGCTGTGAGTTTGAAGCAATCGTGACGTAATTTGCCGCCCCTCTCAAAATTTAACTTTGCAGGCACTCCAGCAGCCACTCTACCGTATTTGACCGTCTTGATATTCTGATACCAGCAGCAGCGTTGTCATTTACTCGACAAACTTGAGTTTCGGAATGTACCCTGAATCTTTGTAAATTTGTGTCAATATATGAAAAGAAAAAATACGTGTCCAAAAGGTTTTAACAATCTATTTGACGAACCAAATAAAATGGAAATCCAACTTTTTTTTCATGCAACATCCAAATTGGTGCTAAGTCGTAGACAAAGTAACGCACTACCGCCCATGGTTCGGAATACATTGAGGATGACTCCAACAAACAACTCATTTTAAATATCACTTTGCTTTTTATTGATCGTATAATTAATACCGTGTACTTTTAATTATACGATTATAATTATGTGCACATACACGCATTTATTTTCATTTGCTTATCATTTCTTTTGCACAAGCGCAGTTTTTTCTCGCAACTATTTTTTAGCAAACGTTTGCCAACAAAGCAAAAGAAAAAATAACAAAAACACCGATCACACTGGATAATGAAAAAAGATTGCGAAGCTACAAGTTGTATAAAAGAAACTTCTGAAAATAAAGAAAAGCTTCGGGTATAAGACGATTGAAATTTTTTTACACATTTCTACAAGTGCACCGTTTGAACGCTTTCTTATTCGTAAAAATAACGCGTCTCCTTTGCTTTGTAGTTTATACATCTACATTGTCGTAACTTGCAAGTCAAAGTCATGTCGTTACAAGCTTAAAACACACCAAACAAACGCAGCTTATTTCAACAAAAAAATTTATAATTCAAGTTACTATGAGATAATTTGACTTATTTTTGGTACAAATATAATATATCGATTCTATACTTTTTTATTCTCTAGCTCTTGTAGGGAGACAGGCACATTTATGAAATCATTGGCCAGCGATGTTCGGTTTTTTTAATTTGAAAAAAATATGAATGAGCATTGTAAGCATAAAATTCTTATACTTTTCTTTATACAATAACTAAACAAATAAACCTCCTGAACTAATTAATTAATAATTTTTTAGTCCCTAAACCTGTTTCAAAGCAAAAAACGTTTTGAAGCAGGGTCGCGTAAAAGTTGTGAAATTAGTGAGACCAATTTGTTTTCTAACTATGTTTAGTGTTCATTATTTGTCCAGCCGCTCAAAAAGAAAAAAAAAAAAAAATACTAAATTCATTGCAGCAGTTAAAACTTAACGAGGTGAAGTATTAACGTCGATCTTCAATTAATGATCCAGTAATCCAGTATTAAAAATTAAAAAGTAAATTTAAAATCGACGTCCATCATCACCTAGCAATAATATAATATTTATATTCAATATTTTTTCCTAAGCAACAAAAAACAACTAATCAACTTATAATTTGTTTTTCCTAAAAAATAAATATCAATTATTAAGTTTATTACTCTAGCACTCTCGCAATGTCTCTTCGACTACGCCAATTTTTTCTCAATTCACTTTCGTTCACAATAATAACAGACATAAAATTATTGATTGTTTCGCGAATCAAAAAAATTATAAAGAACTAGAGTTGAGCCAACACACACGATTGATTCGCGACACCATAATCAACATATTTTCCTGTCCTGTCTCTTGAATTAGCGAACAATATTGTTTATAGTAATGATTGATAACGCACGAAGATCACGACAGACAGGCAGGCAGGCTGGCACGGAGGAAAATGTATTTTTCTATTTTATAATGAATGCGAGTTGTACTACGTACGAAAGAAAAGCAAAAGACTTGTTGTTCCGGTGTGCACAGCTAGCGCATGGTTGAGCTTTCCTACTGACACACAGTGTTTAGTGCTCGTCGGCTTCGTGTATACGTGGGCGTTTCGACAGAGACTGGAGCGCTTGCTGATGCTGCTGCGATTGCATTGGTTGATCCATCGGCTCGGGACTCTCAACTATCGCCAAAGGTGCTGGTGACCCCGGTGAACTGTCTGGCTCCTCATGAATTGCTCGCTTGCCCAACCCAACGCCTGCGTCAGGACTCAAATAATTTCCACTGTAATGATTAATGTACACAATATGAGTTAGTCAACCTAAAAAAAAAATAATTCAATTTTTTAATGAAATAAAGCTACACACACCTGTAATTATAATTTGTTTGTACAATAACAGGAGCTGGACTATACTGGCCAACTGGCGATAAAGCGTGCTCTTCAGTAACATTTTGCGGAATTAAATACTTCTCTGCAAAACAAGAAAGTATAAAGAATTTTTTGAACGGAAATAAAAATTAGAAGCAAAAAAAAATAGAGCGAGAAATGAAAAAATGATCTCACCATCTCTATTATCACTATTGACGCCGTTAGTAACAACGCTGACTTGTGGCATTAAACGCGGTTTATGTAGAGGCGGCGGAGCGTAGGGATGGCCAGGAGAACCGGGAGCCGATTGACTGCTCAACTGGCCGGCAGGAGAAGGTACTGAACTATCAGGATACGATTCCGGACCAGGTGAACCTTCTCTACTAAGACACTCGGGGGTCATCAAACCACTGATGCCCACGTGCGAAGGAGAGGCCGGGGCACTTCTAACAAAATAAATAATGCCATTAGCCTCTAATGATTAGGTACTCGTTTAAGATACAGAGGATAACGAACCTGGATGATAAACCAAATGGAGCTCTGAAACATGGCACACCTCGTTGTCTTCTCCGTCGAAATGCTTGCTCTATAAGCTTCACTTCGGACTGCGGGTCTATCCTCCAGAACGATCCTTTACCGGGCTCTTCTTGACTTCTTGGTACCTTGATGAAATATCTGTTCAACGACAGATTATGCCTAATCGAATTCTGCCAGCCCTTGTCCGCTGTTCTGTAGTACGGGTAATTTTTCGTTATGTAGGAATAAATTCCAGACAACGTTAACTGCTTGTCGTGTGCTGAAGCTATTGCTTGTACGATCAGCTGAGCATAAGAGTACGGTGGCTTTGAATCATCTTTTGGCGGGCTGTAGTGTGGTCCGGACGCGTTACCATTAGCTGAAATGATCAAATAATTAAAATGTGATCCTTTGTTTTTGCTTTATCGATAAAATTTTGATGAACGTAACACAATTTACCGTGAGGTGTTCCGCCTCCTCCACCAGCTATTCCACCTCTAAAAGCAGGCTCAGGACTCAGTTGACGACTCGTGCTCTGCGTGAGCTCGTGCCTATCTGTCATTATGTTTTGAGGATCGCTATTAGCAACTGCTGCTGCATAGACAGCTACCTGCAGGTCCTGAGATATGTCTGCCGATATATTTCTTCGGCCCGACCGTGGGCTTGCTGGGCATGAATTAGCAGCACTTATCGTGCCTGTAGGTGATGGGAGAGGACTGCTGTAGTTCGAATCTGGGATATTGATTCGTAGAGGAGGCAGGGGACCGCGTTGCTTGGGAGGTGAGCCTACTATCCTTTGAATGTTATTCTGATCTAGGTCGTCGATTAACGATTGAAACGAGAGTTTTATATTTGTACTTGGAAATCTAAATACACACCTGTAAATAAAATTCCACGTTTTAAATAATTTTATAATTAAAACAATTATTATTCATTTATTTTTTGTAAGCTCATCACTATAATCTTTGGGTTAATAGCTTTTGTATGTCTTTGAATTTATTTATAAATTTGAAATGCTCATAAAATTATAACACAGATAATACTTCTTTTGATACACATGTTTACACAATTTTATCAATATTCGACAACTTTGTTTATTTTTAACTGATTCATAAATTATTTATAAACAAGGATGAATCATCATATTACTTTTATGCAATTAATATGTATCCAGTGATGAATTTACTTTATTATAATCAATAGACAAGTGATAGAATGCCAATTATAAAGCTGAGCTTGTGACAACCTTGGTTTGTTTGTACAAGAGTTAAAATTTCTTTCATAATGGTTTTAACATGAAATGGTCAGTAAACATCTTTCGTCATTCATAAAATCTTACTCCAAGCAAAAGTATAAAAGAAAAACTTACATCTTTGGCAGTGTTACAGCATTGACCCCTTTACGCTGAAATGCTCCATCGACAAAGACTCCGTTCTTTCCATTGCAGGTCATCAAGAAGTTGGGATGATCATAGAGTATTTCCATATGCTTTCGTGATATAAAGCTGGAGTGTCCCATGTTGACGTCGACCTCTCCTCTGCTGCTGTTCCTGCCAATAGTGACCTTTCCTTTTCTGACTAAGTACTCCAACTCTCGGCCCTCCAGTCGCGCAATGGGTGCATTAGGCTCGGGATTCCATTGCACCTTAGAAGGACTTGTTGGTGCAGATTTGAGTGCCAGTAGTGCCCAGGCATCGCTCTCTTGTGTCCTTGAGTAGTCTGACATTTTATAAGCTTTGGGAAATCACTCTTCTAGCGAGTCTTTGGCGACGTGGTGTCTTTTTCTATTTTTTGGCTCTCTCCTCTCTCGCTTCACAGGAGAAAAAGAGAGAGCACCTGTATGCTGCTCGTTCTATCTGAGAAAAGACTCCTCTCAACAGCAACAGCACATGAACTTCACGTCGCCTCTTGTATACATACGTGTATATGTATCCCTCAATATTTCACCTCCTCTCCTCCTCTCCACCTCCTCCTTCACCACCTACATGGACGTATTCGTGCACGAATATATATGTAATCAGCGTTCGCGTAATATGGCCGGCCTCCGTTTTGTTTTATTTCTCCCTCCTCAAGTTATACTCTTTTTCAAGAAGTAGATTCACAACCTGAAAAAAAGAACACCTCAATTATTTTTGCTCAAAGAATAGACACTTTGACTACATTCATTGCACATCCGATGATTCTCCGTTTCCTCTAACTCCGTTATTAACGTAGCCCTTCTCTCTTCCAAAAAAAAAACAATAACAACAACAATAACAAACAATAGCAACACCACGTTTATATATATATAATACGTGTATCCATACCTATATGTATGCTCTTTGGTATTCACAGAAAGAGATAGGCACAGAGAAAATCAAACCAAACTATCAAAGTGCTAGATTATATTGACGAAGAAAAAAAATGTATAATAAAATAAGCAACTTACTTTTACTTCGCAGAAATTGAAGAGCCTCTGCACGTGCACTGTGTAAGAGAAGAGCCTCTGCTGCTGCAGAGTGCAGCTAGCTCACAGAGAGCACAGAGAGCAGAGCTAGCGTGTTATGCGTATAGTATGGTCTGCATGTGTATTGTGTACACCTATAAAACTTGTGCAAACAACACTCTTGAAAGAGCCGAATACACGAAAACGCGTCGTCAACTCGAGACTGACTAGACTATAGACTGGCAAGACTGTACCGACTTATACCGAATACCGAGTAACCGACAGGAAAGTAAGTATCTGTGATTCTGCAGTGTGTGTGCGCTTTGACAAAACTTGTGTGGCCTGCCTGCACTGCGCCGATTGTTTACCCACAACAACACACTGTGCAGTTTATTCCGACAACAGAAAAACGTGGGTGGCTGCCACGTGATTGACTAGGAAACATCGCAAAAGCACGCTTTTTTTACACTATTTTATTATATACACTGATGGGAATCAAAGAGACAATTATCAAAGTCCATTCCTGTTTTTTTTTGTTTTTTTTTCTTTTTTTGAGTACTTTTTCGTGTTTCTCTTTCCTCTTGTCTTGTTGTTAAGTACGCACAGCACACACAACCTGCGATCACTTGGTGCTCTCTATACCTAATAGACCGGGAGGAAGTGACAGATTTTTGCAAGCAAGTTTTTACAGTGCGCAAATTTTTATGGCTAATATTCAAGATCAAAGCAACACTTAAAAAAAAAAACGGATTTTTGAAGGCATCCATGCATCTATTTTCAAACGCAATTTTAAAATGTTGTACTTACTTATCCTGCCGTCCTGAGCATAAAATGTCTTGTCGAAATTGAGATGATTGATGGATCCTTATAAAATCGACCACACTCTAAACACGCGATGGCGCAATCAGATTTCGATAAAAATGATGTAAAGTAATTATCAATTATTGATTTTATATCGCTTTGATTTTTAAAATACTGTTTGAAAACGTCGTAGGAAATATTAAAGATTCCCAATAACATATTTTTACTGTGATCGAGATTAACAAACATTCAAAATATAAGCATTTTATTTTCTATTTATAATGAAGTATCATGCTACTAATTTTTATAACGTGTATTTTTATCATAAGCTCGTAAAATTTACGTTTTTACTTTGTAATATGTACTTTGATTGGAGTGTGCGATGCAAACAGTGGAAAGCATAATGATAATAATTTAGGATCTACCGTAAACATTTAGAATTAAACAATTGCAGTTCAAAGGTCGTGTGCACCTGCTAACCACATGCAAAGTGACAATTATTTTTATTTCCTAAATTTTTATTATGATATTTATGAGAAAACAAAGTAGTTTGCTTGCTATAAGTTGTTCGGAGAAGTAATATTTATCAACACTTTGAAATTGCATTTGAAAATAGATTTATACCTCCTGTCGTTGCATTGGTCTTGAAAATTACCCTGACAAATTTGCGTCCTGTATTAAAAATTGCTTCCAAAAATTTCACCACCTCCCGGTCCATAAGTGTAAAAATGTAGGTGAGGGTATGATGTACTTTATATACCTATATTTTTCAGCTGCAGGCGGACGACTTCATATCAATATTATCAGATTCAGCAATTTACCAGAGCGCGTGCGTGTTTTTCTATAAAAAACAATGCAAAAATGCAATACAGGTTATTCAGGACTCACTTCTAATACCTTATATAACCTACAGGGTGCCGTAAGTATACGTACTTAAGTATATAAATCTGATCTTTACACTGTTGACTTCATTTGCCATTAGTTAGTCTTTTAGTCGTAATAAGTAAGTAGGTAAGTACCCTAGTTTTGTTAGTAAACACGCGCTCGCGCGCACGGGGCGCACGGTAACAATAAAGGTATACTACAACTACAACCAGCTGATAGTGTTGTCTGCGTTGCTCGTGTATGTAGAAGAGTGATACATGTATATATGGATCATTCTACGAAAACCAGTCGAAAAAAGATTTTGTCCAAAAAACTTTTTTAAATAATAAAGTTAAGTTACACCAGAAATTAGATCCTAAACAATTATCGCTCGACTTTAAAGTAAAAAAAAAAGGGGGCTAAATTGGCTTCGAAATTGGCGTTAAATGTTCATGTTTCATTAAAAAATTATAAGGTTTAATTTGTCGACGCCAGAAGCAATATATGGTTGTTTTATTTTTTTTTGCGCCATATAGTAGCTCAAAGATATTAATGTGAATATTTCTATGCATTTTAGAGAACCAAAACGAAATTTTTCAAGACTTGAATGCTTTTTAAGTGGCGGCCCCAAAATTGGTCAAATTTATTATTCTCGCGGAAATTGCTCTCCCAAGTTTATGCTGTTTTACTTAGGCGCTTGAATTCAGACGTTTTATATTTTAAAAATACTATTGAGTGTCTATTGTACACATTTTTTCAATTTTTTTCGTCATGATTTGTCCGTACAACAGATATGCAAACTCGTGAAGCCAGTCTCCCCCAAAAATAAAACAAATAGCCTGTAACAGTATCCATTGTAAGTATTACTATTGCAAAATTCTTTTAAAAGCAAATCCAGTTGGCCCAAGAAACTCTTACTTATTTTGGTCACGAACACGAAAAAAATAATGAAAATTGAGATGGCTTTCTAATTTCGGATCTTATGTCAGATTTTCACTGACCACGGTACTGATAGGACAATTAGCACGCACCATGCACTCAACAATTGGACATGGGAATCGGTATTTCATTGACTTAGATCACTTACTTTGATGACACTGACCATTTTATTACAAAAAAATAGTCATGGTGCAAAGTACAATATAATCAATTAAGTATTAATTAATTTAATTTATTCAATTCTTTGTGTGCAATTCAATGCTGTGCAAAAAGTAGTGTCTCAAAATTGAACTTATAACACGTTGTGTCATAAAGTATTGTTCGGCACTATAAGTGTTATAAACACTGATTTTCTCCTCGTGTGAACTTTTCACCCTCGCTTCGCTCGGGCGCAAACGTCCACACGAGAAGAAAACTAGGTTATAACACTTGTATCGAAAAGTACTATTAAGAAACGAGCTTCGTGACATTTGCACTTGTTACTTATACTACTGCGCTGATGATCGGATGCTCCGCATTTCTTTGCGCTTTTTCGGTGTGCTTTATTTTTTAATGACTTTGGATTCTTTTTTGGGAAAGAAGGATCTTTCTGTTTTCCATTTTTTCCACGTCCCTTCGCGATTGGGAACATATCCTTTTCTTCTAGATCTTCCTCTTTACGAGTGGTATCTACAAAACCAAAATGCAAAGGTTAACATGAAAGAGGACAAGTTTTTGCTGGCGTTAATCTTGCCATCATTTTGATATTCACTGCAGATCTGATATTTATCTGAAAAAAATCTTAAAATTTTTCCCACAACTTAGGAACTTAAAATTACGGTTCTATGGTAAAAAATTCACATTCAAGCACAATAATACTTTTAAAAAATCACAAAAATTTGTTTAAACAATTGTTTTTGCCAACCTGGACTGATACAATAATTATTGCACGCACAAAAAATGATATATGTTTGTATAAAAATGGTACACCAGCAAAATACCACGGTTCAATCGTCCAACTGGCAGAGGCAAGCGACGCCCCTGTCGATCCAGTGCGACTGGTCGCACGAGCACGGTAACAGCACGAACATAACGAAGTTCGAGGAGTGTCCCGTCGTCGCCAGGACTCCCCGTCTCTCGCTGGTCTTGTACAGCGGCGAGTGGTACACTTGGGCAGGAACGAAGTCCGTCTTCACCCCCGGCTTCAGCCAGATCACCGGCATGGTGTCGAACATGATCTTCGGCAGGGACTCGTCGAGCTCCATTTTGTCCCGATTCCACCTAGCACCCTCCAATAGAAGCCCGTTCACGTACACCCCAAGTTCGGGAGCCTCGACGACCTCCGCTGGCGTTTCGTACCTGTCGAGATCAGCCATACCGCACAACATTCGTACCATATACATATTACATATACCCGATGCAGGATGAATAAAAAAAATAGCCCGACCTGGTGATCTCGAACTCGAAATCCAGATGGTCGATGGGGATGGTGTGTCGTCTCGCGTAGTTCTGCAGGACCCCCGTGAGAAAGGACTGGGTGAAGAAGAAGCCCGACAGCCAGAAGACGACCGGCACGTCGTTGTCGATCCAGTCCTGCAGGAAGCCGATCCTCTGGATCAGGTCTTTGACGTAGCTGCTCAGCGGCTTGAGGGTGGGATAGGACTTTTTGGCCCAGGCCTCGGGCACCCTGCCCACGCTCATGCTGTTGAATATCTCCTCCAGGCTCGCCGACATGACGATCTGGCCCCGGATCGCCCGCTTCACGTTGACCAGGCTCGCCTTTATGACCTCGGTCAGCCGGTTGAAGCGTATCACCTCCTGGCGTAGCACCGTGTTCATGCTGTTTTCGTATATCACGGGGTACTTGGCCTCGACGTGCTCCGTGTCGAACTGCTCGGGCAGCTCCTCGAGGATCTCCGTGGCCAGCTCGAAGACCATGGCCTCGCCGCTCGTCTCCGCCTCGGTATCTCCACCTGCCATTCGTTGTTTGTTTGTTTTTGTTTTTTTCATCTTTCAAACTGCATGAGCACAGACAAAGTATAGTACGCTGTAGCCCCCACCTAGCTGAGACTGGGCCAAGAGGGCGCCGGAGAGCAGTTGCATGGACTCCCTACTGTCCTTTGTGATATCCGCATTTTTGTTGAGCCCAAAGACCTCCGGCAGCTGGCTCAGGGGCAACGATCGCATGTAGCCCAGGCAGCCCTTGTAGCTCGTGTCGTCGGGCAGCCGGTACACACCGCTGGGCGAGAAGGCGTAGTCGCGCCTCGCCACGACCTCGGGACTGATGTACCGCCTCAGCAACGAGTTCAGCAGCCTGCGGTCCTTGTCGTCGGTCACGCGACCGCCGTAGTTACACTCGCCTGGACATTGATCGACAAGTGGAGGAGAGATCAAAATTTGCTAAATAAGGACTTTAGTAATTATTACAAGTGACCGAGCGGAATAAATGCTGGATTGACTCGGGGAGATATTTTACCCACCAAGTCCATGTATCAGAACACGGGAAGAGGTCGTGCAGAATTAGACTGCAGGTGCTATACTACGTATGGTATAGAAACACTGAATCGTACTCGCCTATAAGATAGAGGAGGGCCTCGAACGGCACCTCGGCGTACTCGTTCAGGAACATCTGCAGCTGCATGAGGCTTATCCGGAGATCGGACTCGTTGAACTCGTAGCTTATGTTCCAGCCGAGGGCCCCGAAGTTCCTGCGCTCCTGGACCACCGCGTGGAAGAGGCACAGGGAGAACAGGAGGCTGCGCCACTCGGGTATCTTCTGGCAGCCCTGCGATTGTGCATTAGGAAATACACATTAGTATATGAAATTTAAATTTAAAAAAGCTCATGTCAATGAGGAACGAACGTTGAAGAAGGCGGGGTCGGATATCGGGTCGCTGGCGTAGCTGCGCATGAGATTGTTCCTGAGGCCCTCGGGCGGCTCGTTTGTCATCTTGATGGCGTTCTGGAGGATCGAGACGGGGAAGGCTCTGGAGGGATAGCTGGTCAGCCAGAGCCGGAACTTGGGGTGGGTGCTGGCGGGGACGATGACCTCGTCGCAGATCCGGTCGAGCTCTCGCATCCAGGACTCGGCTAAATGACAATTCTGAAGGACGAGCCACTCGCCGGTCTCCAGGGCCCGGTTTATGGCCTCCGCCGCGATGGGACCCTGTCCCTGGCCCAGGGATATGGACTTGAGGCTCCTGGCGGGCATGCCGAGATCCTCCGTGAACTTGAGCAGGCTGCTCATCGGGTCGGAGCCTGGAAGGGCGTTGTATTTTTGTTACCGACGGACCGTATCTTTCGCGCCCGATGACCTCGTGGAATTGAAAACGTTAAAATTATTGATTGATCCATCATATCATCATTGTTCGATTATTGCCAGCGTCATTTTTATCATGGTTTTTTTTTTTTTTTTTTTTTTTTTTTTTTTTTTTTTTTTTTTTTTTTTTTTTTTTTTTCTTATACGTTTGATTCTGAAGACTAGTATTAAAGATGTGGAAATCCAATTTCAGGGTGCGCCGGTGGTCCTTGAGAACGAATGCAGTGTATAATTGTGTATTTTGTATAAAAAAAGATGATCAAATGACGCTGGCAACGATCGAACGATGGTAATGAGTAAATAAATAAAAATGCTTTTAATTGCACGTGGACTTTGGCGACGGGGGAGGAAGTAAAAGGGGGATCGATCGGCATCCAACCCGGGGACAGGATGAAGATCAGGGGCGTGACGTTGTCGGAGTCGTCGTACGAATCCCGGAGCTCGAAGGGCGGCGGCTCGACGAAGGTGTGGCCCATCTTGTCGATGACGAAGTTGCGAATGGCCGGGACGAGTTTGTCGGGTCTAACGCACCGCAGGACCACCAATCCCTTCAGACTGGCCGCGGACTCGCGCTCGAAAGGCGGGGGCAGGGGGCTCTCTTGGGGATTCGGCAGGTCGTAGTAGTCCTTCCAGGCTCGGGTGCTCGTCTCAAAGGACGACTGGAGGCCCTCGAGGCCACCCAGACAGCTGGCCCGCGTGACCTCCGACCAGGACTTGTCCGACAACCAGCTCGGGTCTGGGTTTGGGTAGGGGTTGCCGAGGGCCACCCCGCCGGTCAGGAGGAATGCCCACTGCTCCTCGTCGAGCTCGTCCTTTCCTGCGATATTGAATGGAAAACATGTGTGTAATCGATGCGATCCGACTTGGATTTCACGTGGAAATTTGCATGGACGTTTTCAGATTGTAGATATAGGCGCACCTCTCAAGATGCCGACGCAGAGGATGAGGGAAAAGACGAGCTTGTGCTTCTCGAAGAGCGACCGGCACACGTTTCTGTAGATGCTGGCCGTGAACATGGAGTTGAGGGTGTCGATGCGCAGCTGGAGATCGAAGTTGGCGTCGATGCGCTTGGCCTGCCTCCTGTCCTCGATGACGAGGGTGAAGAGCCGGACGAACCAGGGCAGGGAGTACTGGTACATGGGATCGACGTTGGCCAGCTCGGATATGCAGAAGAACAGGGTGGAGGCGTGCCGCGAGACGGGCCTGTAACCGTCGCGGGCCCGGTCGATGTCCTCGGACGTTTCGGTGGCGACTTCCTGCTTGGCCCGTATGTCCTCGGAGAGTAGTTTCGATGAGGAGAGGATCTTTATGCCGGTCTCGTCCTCGAGGATGTTGCCCTCGGAGCTCGAGAGGACCTCGAGGATCTTGTCCTCGACCTCCTTGAGGATGCGCTTGTTGTCGGCGCTCTCGACGATCAGCTGGTTCTTGCGCTCCTCGAGGGCCGGCAGTTCCTTGGCGACGACGATGCCCAGCAGCTGGTCCTGCAGGCCCTGGGGCGTGATCGTGAAGTTGAGCAGGCTGACCTTGACCGCGAGCTCGGGCAGATAGTGGGGATTGCGAAGGCGCGTCGTCATGTAGAGCCGAAAGTCGTGGTTGTACTCGAGGACGTTCTCCGCGAACTTGATGCACAGCACGCCGCGCTGGACGAAGAGGTTCTTCAGGAGTATGGGCTCCAGGATCGCGTCGATCTCCTCGAGGATGTTCTCGAGCAGGACGGGCAGGCCGAGCTGGATCGACGTCTCGATGATCCGCGTGTAGTTGGGGTCGGACAGTTTGATCACCGACAGCCCGTTGTCCCGCTCCAGGCTCTTGATCCACTTGTTCGCCTGCACCTGCGGGTCTATCATCAGGGGCCAGCGGTCGGCGGCCTTGACGATTATGCCGTTCTCCACGGAAAACTTGTCGGCCGGCAGGCCGTGGATCATCCACGAGCGGACTTTGGAACGGGGTTTTATTATTTTGCATTGTCGTATGAAGAAATGATATCATCAACCGGGGAGTCCTTCAAGGTTGCGGAAAACAGTTTTGGCACGAAAGTTGGTGGATTTCATCAAGCCTGCTTTTAGGATTTTCATCGAATTTCACGCCTAAGGATACGGTGCAATAGAACGCGGGCTAGGAGATACATCACAGGACGAATTTATCCATACATCTCTAAGATCGTTAATTTTTTGATAAATTTTTTTTTTCACGTATCGTTCCTTGAGCGGACGAACGTACGTATCTTGATGCCTCGGAAAAACAAAAAAAAAAGTCGTGAACAATCATCAATGACCGTGTCGATATACACGCGTTGTGCTCTTACGAAGAATGTGAACGTCTCCCCAAAAACAAACGCCTGCTCTTTTTTCGCAGCCCGTGCAGTTTTTGAAAACGCATTGAGCTATGAAAAATTCACCACCCCTTTCAAAAATCTGCGATCGCGGGTAATACAGTATGTATAAGGCGATGCACGCGCGTCAGTTGGATGAAAAAAGTTTCAATGTTCTCGAAACTCTCTCTGCCGCGCGCAACCTCCTGCGGGGACTCCCCAAGCGCGGGGGATCGAGCAAAACCAAGGACTCACTCAGCACGGGCTCGCCCAGCACGTCGGCGAGGGCGAACGGCGGCGGACTGCAGGGCACCCCCGCCCCCGTGCACGCGGCGTGCCACTCTCGCACCAGCGAGTCCCGGTAGAGGACGTTAAAGGCCCCCAGATAGGCGACGACGCCCGAGGCCAGGAGCACGTCCCCTATCACGTTGCCCAGACTCTCGCCCAGGGCCACGGCCGTCTCGCTCCAGCGCGTCTTCTCGCCCCCGAGGCCCCCGAGCAGCTTCTCGGCCCGCTCCAGCTTCTGGACGCAGAGCTCGATCTGATCCTCGAGCTTCTTCTTCTCCCTCATGCACTCGGCGAACTCGTCGTTGAGCTGCTGCAGCTTGTCCGAGACCTCCTGCAGCAGGGCCCTCTTCGCGTTGAGGGTCTCCATCTGGGCGGCCAGTTCGGCCTCCGCCTCGGCCAGCATGGCCTTCTTCGGTGCTACGACCTTGATCACCCTGTCGTAAACCTCCATCGCGCGGACCCACTTGCAGAGGCCCTCGCAGGCAGTCGACACTTTTTTCACGACCTCGGGCTGAAAGCCCCGGTCCTTCATGAACTTGTCGCGCACGCGGCGCATGTTGGCCACCGGTATGTCGTCCTTGTCGAATTCCTTGAGGCTCTCGAGGAACTTAATGTCCCCGAGCATGCGCACCGAGGCCGGCCAGTAGTCCTCGACCATGGCACCCGTCGCGGTGTCCGGCACCCGGTCCGGCTTCACGCCCTTGAGCACGCAGACCGCCTCGAGGACCAGACGCACCCCCGGGGGCGGATTCTTCATCGACTTGACGATCGTCACGTCGGCCGGCTTGAGGGTGTCCAGCGCGGCGAGGGCGGCCTCGAGGGCCGGGGTCGCCTCGGCCAGGTCGCTCTCGCAGTCGTCCTTGATGGCCTGGGCCGCGGCGGCTGCCTCGTTGGCCAGCGCCTCGTCCGCCCCGACGACCTCCTTCTTCGCCTCGACGTTCACGGTGTCCTGCTCGATCTTGATCATCAGTTTGTCGCTGAGCTGCGACTGGGCGACCAGTTTCGGCTGCAGGGCCTGCAGCTCCTCCTGCATGACGAAGACCTGGCCGGCGGCGAACTCGAGCTTCTCGAGGCCGACCTCGTAGCGGGTCTGCTGTCTCCGTATGCCCTCGACCTTTTGCCCGTGAAACTTGCGCAGGCATTTTATGAGCTCGAGATAACTCGTCGGGGTCACGTAGTTCCTGCGCCGCTGGCTGCGCCAGTAGTCCTCGCTGGCCCGGCTGACGCTCGTGTGAAACTGCTGACAGAGGCCGACGCACTTGGTCCTGCTCGCCGTATCGATGGCCAGGTCGCCGAGGAAGCGCTCGGCGACGCGCTCGAGGGCCTCCTCGGGCCAGGACGTGTACCAGTCGATGGTGCAGCAGTTGATCAGGGAGGGAAACATGCGCAGTCGGACGCGAAAGGCCTCGCCTATCGGGGACATGCAGACGACCGCGTGGACGTTCTTGCGCACGCGCTCCGAGAATACGCCGTAGAGGGCCATGGGACTGGTTTCGGTGGTCCTTCCTGCTGCTGCTGCTGCTGCGGCCAGTGGAGGGGTTTTTGCGCATTAGCCGCGGGATTCGTCGTGTCGTTGTACGAGTGCGCGATTCTATGGGGGAACGTTGGACTATCTTTTTGTGATTGTCCGTTACTTATTAAATTTTGGAAGATGCAATCGTAATCATGATACGAGTGCAGTATTAAAACAATTGAAAAATATGGGGAATTCTAATGAATATTATCGACTTGTTTTTCCATCACTGACGATATTTTGTTGAAACGAAGCGTGCAAGTTGTACATTGCGGATGGCTGCATTGTCATTGAAAATACAGCTTTTTGACAATTGATTTAGTTATAAGGCTCTCTCCTGCCCATCGAATCTCGTGGCACGCAAAATCTTCGCGAATCAGCGCAATCCTTTACACGCTCTATGCATTATCATCGCTTCAAAAAATGTCTCGCCCGGCAGACCGGCGCGGGTCTACTTAACGTCTGTACGTATGATAACTATAATAACAGGTCGATTTGCCGAAGGCATGAAAAAAAAAAAGTAACGAGAAAAAAATCACCCGACGCCTGAGACTTGAGCTGCATCTCCCTGGCGACCTCGGCCATCTTCTCGAGTATCTCGGCCCTCTCCTCGGAGCCGTACAGATTCGGCACGTCCCCGGTGTTGAGCAGCATGCTCAGATCCTCCAGGAACGACTCGTCGCTGATCTGACTGTCGCTCAGCAGAAAAACGGTCGCCCGTCCGTCGCAGCCCGCCCGGCGCAGCAGGCCCTTCAGATCGTCCCGCCACTCGGCCGGCCCGTAACCGCGCGTCATCTCGATCGTGCTGAGCGCGTAGTCGCACATGCTCGCCGCCAATCTCGTGCACGAGTTGCGGCCCGAGCCCCCGACCCCGGCCAGCAGCGCGTGCCCGTTGTCCTGCTGGAGGACGCGGGAGACCCGGGACACGTGCTCCATGGCGTAGCGAAAGAGCACCAGGGACATCGGGGTCTTGGACAGGCTGTTGTACTCGGACAGGTAGTACTCCATTTTTTCCTGTTCCGAGTTCGTACACATGTTTATACTTTGCACCGCGCACGGACGTACGCACAAAATAATTATTCGTGTATCAAACATCACCTTCAGATCCTCAAAGTCCAGGATCTCGTCGTAGATCCTGGGATCGGCGTCGGGCTCCATGTAGTTGCCGAAGAGCAGATCGCCCACGTGCGCCCCGCCCAGGACGGGCTTGTCCGGGCCGATCAGGTGAGCCAGCACCTTGTCGATGGGCTGGCGGAGGTGCTCGTAGGTCGCGCCCTTGACCATCGCGAACAGCCGCTCGCGATCGTCCTCGTCGACGAGCCGGTCGTGAAAGACCCGGTAGATCTCGTGGATCCAGAGGCGGATGAGCTTCTCGGGCTCCTTCATCCTCGTGGCCGGCACCAGCAGGATCCCGCTCACGACGCGCGTGTAGTCCCGCAGATTGAAGCAGTAGTGGCTCTTGCTGGGGATCGGCAGGAACGTGTCGATGGCCCGACGGTAGACCTCCGTCGTCGCCGAGAGTATCATTTTCCCGAGCCTGGCGACGCCGGCGTCGAAGCCGCGGGCAAAGTGCCACTCGAGTATGGTGCCGAAGATCCGGGCCATCGTCGCGTCGTCGAAGGAGTCGATGCCGATCACGACCGTGTGGCGCGTCAGCCGGCTCGTCAGACGGTTCGAGGCGCCCCCGGGCGGCAGAGTCGCCGCGACGAACCGAACGTCCACGAGCTGCAGCACGCTCGTGTCCTTCAGGTCGTACCAGTGCCCGTGGTCCAGCCACTGGCGGATCAGCTCGATCGGCGGCTGAGCACCGTACGTCTCCGTCTGGGGCATGCTCAGGTCGTCCACGAACAGGACGCACCTGTGGGGATGAGAATGAATCGGGGCCCCGGGTTTATTAATCCAGGTTTCGTTCTGTGCGTTATACACGGTTTGAGATGAGCGATATTGAAGGAATCGCAATAACTTGTTTCAATCCTAATGATACTTCGTGGTCGTTCGGTATTTAAAAAACAAAAAAATACACGAAAGACTCGATCCGCATGATCACCGTACCTTTTGCCCATGGTGGGCCCGTAGACGCCCTTCCTCCGCCTGTCCAGCTTCGACATGATGATCTCCTGGGTCTGGCCGGCGCTCGTTCTCGCGCTAAAGTTCAGGGCGTTCTGCACGTACTTGTCCTTACTGAGGCTGAGCATGTAGTTGAGCACGACCGTGGATTTGCCGGTGCCGGTGGGACCGACGAACAGCACGGGCACCGAGTTCTCGAGGAGCAGCGACAGGAAGTAACGCTGGATCGACATGTCGTTCGTCTGCACGATCAGATCGCTCATCTTGGCGTTGACCGGAATAGGCGCCTGGGCCATGGTGTCCATCCACGGGATCCACGTGCCGTTGTTCTTCTTGTCGTAGACCCAGTCGAAGACGGTGTTGCGGTCGGGAAACAGCTGCTGCTTCGTCAGCTTGAACGATTTTGGCCTCGGATGGTCCTCGTCGTCGCCGAGCAGGACTTTACGCAGAAACTCATCCACCAGCACCCGGCTGTCGCTCAACAGGGCCGAGCAGAATCCCCAGACTATGCTGAACAGGAGCGTGCACTGGAGCCACTGCGTGCTGACCTTCGACTCCTGCTCGAACAGCGTGTCCAGTAGCCTTGTGAAAGTCTGCAGGGAGTAACGAAATGATCGATCAACGCGCGAGAACACACGATCGAGAGTTGCCGCGACGAGAATGCTACAACGTACCACAAACATGTGTAGCTCGCCGATATCGACGAAGGTCCGGCAGCGGTGCCTGACAAAGTCAAAGATCGGCTGGACGAGCCACTCCATGATGTCACCGAAGACCTCGAGCTGGTCCGGCAGCAGTCTCCCCCCTATCTTGGTGCGGTACGACTCGTAAAAGGCCCGCCAGCCCAGCTGGCTCGACTCCATGTAGATCATGCCGCACCTGCTGACCGTCGCGGGCGAGGCGTGCTCGAGGTCGGCCGGCTCGAACATCATGTTCATGCGCTGGGACATCTGGATGATCTCGCCCGACATCAGGCACAGCTTTTTGTTGTCGTCGAGGACCGTGTTCATGTTCTCGATCCAGATCGCGTCCACCGGCCCGTCGAAGATTATCCACTTGCGCTCCCGCGCGCTCGACTGGGCGAACTCGCGGAAGGTCGTCGCCAGGACCCCGTCGCCCCACTCGTGGGACGTCGGATCGAAGCTGCCGTACAGCTGGCCCAGAGTTATGGCCTTGGGGTTTATCACTCTGGCAACAGTCGGTGTTGGTGGTGGGGTGAGTTTTACAGTTCCAACGTGCGATTCGAGTTTGCCAGGAAAATGGTAAACTCGAACCGAATTTTTATATTATCCTCGCAAGGTGGGACAGATAATCGTCATCTTCACCTGTAAACCACGCGCATCTCCTTGATCGAGGCCCCGCGGACGGCCGATAGATCGGTAAGGGCGTCGGCCAGGGCCTGGTAGGCCTGTGTCTTTCCGCACAGGGTGTCCCCGACCACCATCAACCCGTGCCTGACGAGTATCATCTCGTAGATCTGGATGATCTTGCCCAGGTACCAGGGCGTGGCCTGCAGGTTCCTCCTCTCCAGGTGGATTTTGATCCAGTGCAGCAGTTCGTCCCTGTCGGGGCTCGGCAGCTTCACGCCCGGGAAGAGGTCGCTGTAGATGCCCTCGAACAGGGGCAGGTCCTGGGCCAGGAATTTGGGCACGTTGACGTCGATGATGGCCCGGAGCACGAGTATCGACTCGTTTTCGCTGGTGTACTTGAGCTTCAGGTTGCCCGCGGCGACCAGGACAGTCTTGACCGCCCGCATGCCGTAGTCGTAGTGGCTCTGCGAACTGTTTCGACGCTCGAGTTCAGGAAGTTCCATGGTCACGTGATTATATCGTATGATTTCAGAATTAATTTGTAGAAAAAAAAAAGAAAAAAGAAATCAAGTCACATGAAAATAGTGATTTTTTGTTTTGAAACAAAATTTCCTCTAATGCATATTGAGATATAGTCGATTATAAAAATACCTCGTTAGTGTAAAATTTCTAATTTTCATCCGATTGTAATTTAACAAGGCTCGTTTTATTGAACAACTGCTCGTAACTTTTGATACGTTGATTATTGAAAAAAAAATTCTGTGAGGTGTTTTTATAAATTGACGATATCTTAGCATGCAGTACACTCATTAAAGAATTTTTTTTTCTTTTTGTTACGTATGACTTTGGTCATCGCATACTTGCCACCCTTGTACACAAAATAAATAATTCTAATCTATAAGGCCGTACGTATTTGATCACAGTCAGAACTTGTACGCATTCGCGCACATAATAGAGGGAATCGAGCGCGCGTCTCGCGTACCTAAGCTGCTCGGAGCACAGCTTGTACGTGTGGACGATCTTCTCGGCTAGCGCCCGGGCATCGACGAAGCCATACGAGTAGAGCGTTATCTCGCCAATCAATTGATAATCGGGCACCATCATGGCGCACGTGCGGAAGAGGACCTTCAGATTGTCGGGAAGCTCCTGCCTGCCCGCGTAGCCCGGGTTCATCGTGATAATGACGTTGCAGGTCGGGTTGAGCCTCAACTCCGTGCCCTCGAACATGAAGCGCTCCAGGTGCTGGGTTATCGCGGACTGTGGAACATTTCAATCATCATCGCCTGCACGTTATACAATTACCCAGAACCCCCGAATTAGGAGGCTCGATCGTGCGATTCTGATGAAAGTTGCCTGGATCGAGAGTATCTGCTGGGCGATGACGGACAGGACCTCGAGCTCGATGCGATTGAACTCGTCGAAGCAGGCCCAGGCGCCGGACTGGGCGAGGCCCTTGAAAAACTTGCCCATGGCCGCGTAGTCGAGGCCCTCGGAGCAGTTGAAGACGACGCACTGCTTGGCCAACGCCTTGGCCAGATCTTTGGCCGTCTCGGTCTTGCCGGTGCCGGCCGGGCCCTCCGGCGCCCCGCCCAGATTCAGCTTGAGCGCCCCCATGAGCGTGCGGTAGCAGCGGTCGGTCAGGGGAGTGATCACCAGCCGGGGACTGTTGCCCAGGTACTCGAACCCGTACTCCACGTCCGTCGTTATCATCGACACCATTACTTTGCCCTCGTGCCAGTAGTACCTTGATACTCAAGATTTTATAAAATATATGATACAGCACAGAGCTGGGTACAGTGGGAAGCGATGCTCATGCGAGTATACTATTATTGTAACATTAAACAAATTGATCGAGAAAACAGGTACAAACGAAACTTGCGGATTCAAACACAATGAATTCTCGTTGATTAATACGATTAGAAAACTCGACGAAAGTCACGGATCATACATATAAGGCTAAGTTGTGTGTAAATTGAATGACCGACGAAAACAACGGAGCACAGTGCCGAAACCCACCTCAGCTGCGCGATCCAGTCGAAATCGGTGACGTCGCCGACGCGCTTCTCCACGAGCAGTTTCATCACGTCCCGGGCGTGCACGTCGATGACGATCAGAGCGTTGAGCGATATCCTCGCCCCGGGATCCAACTTTCCGCGCACCAGAGCGACGGTCTCGTCTATCTGGGCCGAGCACTTGGCCAGATAGGCCGCGGTCGAGCGGTCCTCGAACGACTCGCACACCTCGCTCGTCCAGTGGATCTGGCTGGCGCACAGGACTATCTGGCCCGGCCACTGGAGCACCCACTCGACCCGCCTGGCCGTGAAGTACGCGATCACGCTGTCCTGGGCTATGTCCCGCAGCGACGCCTTCATCAGCTCCTCGACCTTTGGGACGACAATACAGGCGACTCGATCCAATCGATTATATACATACATTGCTGTTGATGATGGTTTTTCATGCGTCACCTGCGCGAGCCACTTCTCGACCAGGCCCTTGGCGTCGCCCGGGTTGATCTTACCGCTGAACGGCACGTACTCCTCCTCCTCCGAGAGCATACCCACGATCTCGTCCTCCTTGGCGAAGCGCAGGCTCTTTATGCCCTCGAAGCACTTTTTCAGGTGCGGCTGGACCCGCTGGGCGTCCTTGGTCTCGGATAGTATCTCCAGGAGCTCGTCGTTCGAGAGGAAGAAAAATCTGGGAACGCGTGTAAGATCGCTCATTTTTGCAAATGCTATACTTTTTCGTACAATGTGTTTTTCATTCCTATGCGCCCACAATGCGGCATTGGGCCAACATATTTTTCAGCCTAAATGCATGTTCTAAAAGAAAGATTATCGGTTGTATTATTTGCAAATGTTTTTCCAGAATAAATTTTGTTCAAGTACTGCGTCTTAGAATTTGCCGAGTCTGCGGTAATAATGTTAGATATGTATACGCATGGTTTTTTTTTTACGTTTGGTACTAAAGGCCGGGTGTGTATTCAGCAGCGATTTCACACACAAATTCCTCATCGAATCATTGCGTCCTCTCGCACCGATCCCGGATTCAGCGTCAAAGTCCGCAAACATCGAACAACAACAATGCACGTACTTGGAATCGATGCGGAGAAAGAATTAAGCGTACCTCGGGAAGAACAGGCGCTTCTTCTCGAGGTAGTCGTTGAGGCCCTTCTGTATGTCGTCGAGCAGGGCGTTGCATTCCCTGAACTTGTCGAGCATCCCCGGCATGCCCGTGGCCCTGAGCACCCGCTCGTCACCCGCCACGTGCTCCATGATGCTCCTCCACGTCTGATCGACCTTGCGAAAATTCTTGGCCTCGGTGGGCATCTGTCTCATGATGTCCTCGCTGCTGAATATCGGCTCGAGGTACATCCAGGTCGCCTGACAGACCAGCCACTGATCGATGATGTCCTGCATGGATATGAGCTTCTCCTCCCAGGCCTGCATCTCCGCCTCGAAGGGCTTGACGAAGGGCGAGCCCCTCATCGTCTGGGCCTTGAGTATGTGATCGTCGAGCAGAACCTGAATGTCGTCGACCGCCGCGAGTATCCTGACCCCGGAGTCCCGGTAGGGGCTCAGCTCGAAGCCGACCTCGAGCCAATCGCGCTGCATCTGCCGCAGACCTGTCTCCAGGGTGTGCTCCTTCGAGGCCCCCGCGGATATCTCCTCGAGCCGCGGCCCGTGGACCAGTAGGCCGTGCTCGATCATCCGGGCGAGACTGCTCGCGGGCCCGGGACCGACCGCGACCCCGGCCAGCTCGCCGATCCTGAGCCAGTGGCGGGGCCTGAGCCCGGGATTGCAGATGCTCTGCAGCAGGCCGATGAACTGCTTGAACTTGTCGACCTTGCCGCGAGTCATCTCGGCCACGCGGCGCGCCGCGGGCACGTCGGTCAGGGCGCGCGACAGCTTGTAGAGGACCTTCCAGGCCGCCTCGGTCTGCTCACGCACGTCGTCGGCGTCGAGGCCCTGGAAGGGCCCGTACATCCAGCGCTCGTGCTTAAGGTGGAACTCGAGGACCGTGTGCCAGAGTAGGTCGAACGTGGCGACCGTCGAGGACATCGTGGGCAGGCTCAGGTACGGGCTGACCTCGAGGTCGAGCAGCGACTCCTCGACGTTGATCTCCTCGGCCTCGCTCTCGATCTCCTTCATCTCTGATGCGGGGGAGGGGGGGGGGGGGGGCAAAACATCCTCGTGATGGTGATATTTTTTTGACGCGGTATCCTTGAAAACGTGTGTTGGTATTTTTTCGACCAACTCCCAATAGCCATCAGTAACGATGAATCAATTACTCGTAATGTTTGCCAAAACAGTTTTTTGTTGGCACGATTCGAACTCGGCGCAAAAAAACATCGATACCCGAACGGTATATGCCATGCAACAGTACAAGATGACTGGTTTTTGTTAAAAGCCCGAGATGCTATACAACGTGTTACAGACAGACCTCGGGCGATCTGCTCGATGTCGCGGGCCGCACTGACCATCTCGTCCAGCGTGACGACGGGCGGGTCCTTCCTCTTGAACGCCTCGATTATCCGGCCCAGCTCGGCGATCCTCGCGTCGAAGGCCTTGCGGCGCTCCCTGAGCACGCCCTCGACGAACTCCTTGCGCGCGCCGAGCCGGCTCGCGGCGAGTTCCATCATCGTCTCCATGTCCCGGGGCCAGGTGAGGGCGCGCGAGTTGAGCCGTATGTCCTCGTCGCTGAGCACCGACCGGCACTCGGCCAGAAAGACCAGGCGCGAGGAACTGTCGGCCAGCCGCGCCCGCAGACTGTACATGCTCGAGTCGCGGCTCTCCACCAGGTAGTCGTACAGCTCGACCACGTCGCCCGTCGCCTCGGGCATGGCTAATCGTTGTTTTGCGTCATTATTGCACCACCAAGGCATTTTTCCGTCGCTTCGTTATTAGCAAAACGGCTTTTGTTTTCTCTCAAGCACGATGGTGCGATCCAAGAGAACGAAAGCATTCGAAAAGAAGTAAAATAATCGTACATCGCGCCGAGGCCATCATTACCAGAAATGCGCTCGGCGATCTCGTCGAAGCTCGCGCAGACCTCGCGGTGGATCGCGCGAACCTGGCCCGAGAAGTGATCGAGCACCGCGGCCCGCAGATCGAGCAGGATCCGCCTCAGCCGGGCGTTCAGCTTGCCGCAGTCCACCTCGACCATGTTCAGCGGTATCTGCAATATACGCATTGTACTGTACGTATATATGTATGTATACGATGCACAGCTCGACCGAGGCTCATCGTACCCGGTCGCGAAACAGAAACACCTCCCTCCTCAGCTCCGCGTAGCCCCCGATCCTGGCCGCGCAGTCCCGCGGAAGAAGCTCCCCGGCCATGAACTCCCCGAGCTCCCGCGCGGCCGTGCCGTCGAGCAGGTAAAAGTACGGCTCGTAGCGTCTCAGGTAGGCCCTGGGGCCGCTCGCGTTGCGGGTCACGGCCTCGAGCGCCCGGTCGACGACGGCGCGCACCTGATGGAAACCGGTCGCGCTGGAGTGCGGGGAATCTCCGTGGGAGGGGGAGGAAAAAAAACCCGTGTCCAAAAACCACGCGGTCTCATACCGCTCCGTTTTTATGTTTTTTGTTTAAACTCCATGTGATGTTTCAATCTTTGGTTTCTCGTCTGTATGTAACAACTACAAGCTACTCTTTTGAAAAGCATATCGTTGAATGTCGATAATTTAATTATCTTGGACAACCGCATGTTTTTACACAGTTTTCACGCGTGGTTTTCCCACGCGGTTTTTGGACGTGGTTTTTTTTTCAACAGAGCTGTGTCGCGACTCGGGTGGCTCTCGGGGTGTCGTCGGGGAACATTATACGCGGATGACGCACGTCTCCCCTCTGCCGGCCGACGGGGAAGAGGAACGTCTCCTTCCGGATCTCGGGGAAGAGGATGTTCTGGATGCTCGGTACGTCGGCGGCCACCTGGACGATCGCCCCGAAGCACTTGGACAGGACTGTGCGCATCTCGTGGACCGAGGGCCGGCACTGCAGCTCCCCGTTGACGATGATCGGCTCGACGGTCAGCGACATGAAGGGCGTGCTGCGGGCGTATAAAATTCATTGATTCGTCTGTGTCTGTGGGAGTGCGTGTATATGTATACTAGGTATAATGTGCTTTCATCGTCTACAGGGAACCATGAGAAATTGTCGCAATTAACGCAAGACGTATTGAATCACGCCGTATTCATGATATTGCGTGTACGTTCTACCCCGCGATTGCTCGTGAAATGCTTGATCGATCATTTTCTGTGATAATTTGATGGTTTCTCGATAGCCATGATGTAAGATACTATTAGCCATGAGATGTATTACACGTTAAATATTTTTTCATAAAATTTGAATCCATGTGTATGGATGATAATTAATGGATACGGTGCAAAATTTACCGCACAAAGGTCAGATCCCGGTACTCTCCCTCGAACCGGTTGCCGTCGGCGTACCCCGCGAGAAAGTCCCGCAGATGCTCGACCGTCCTGACGACGACGAGCCTCAGCTGGCGCGACAGCAGGGCGTTCACGCTGCCAAAGTACTTCTCGATCAGCCGGGTCGACGCGTCGGGCGTTTTTTCGAACAGCCCGCTCCAGGCGTCCCTGCGCTCGAGGAACAGCTCGGCCACCTCGGCCAGCCACTCCCCGGTCAGTCTGCTCCTCGCGGCGGCGCACAGGCGCCTCACCCGCTCGGCGATCTCGAGCGCCGGCACGGGCAGCTCCCCGATCTCGCTCGCGTCCACGATCTTCATCGTGCAGTACCTTTCGTTGGGAATTCGCTTGATTTTGGTTTTTCCAGCATTATAATTCATACAACGGTTTCCCGTGAGTATAGTGGAAATGGAAAAAAGTAAATCAATCATCCCGTGCGCTGTACCGATTTTCCATTTGTACATGGATTGAAAATAACACATCCGACGGAACAACTGATTCACCTGTCGTCCCAGATCTGCCTGATGCAGCGGTGGATCTCGTTGCCGACGAACAGGCCGTGCTCCATGAAGTTCGAGGCCGTGATCTTGGCCTGGTGCCAGGGAACGGGAGCCCGTACCACAAAGATCGGCCGCAAGATCGGCGGCTGCCGCCTATGCTGGGGATCGTCCAGCAGGCGCTCGACCAGACTCGCGAGCACGTAGTCCTCGAGCACCTCCTGCTCCAGGAGCCTCGTTCTCTTGCGGAAGCTGAAAAATCGGTCACGACTCGACAAAGATTTTTGGTGGAAAAAAAAGGGATATCGCGATTCATACTCGCTGCGCCTGCGGAGCCTGCCGACGATCCGCCTCTCGGCCTCGCGGAAGTTGGTCCGATCGTACGGCCCTACGGCCGACGCGTGGCTCCCCTTCAGCGCCACGGCTCCCGGGCAGTGGGCGTAGGCTGCCTTTCGGCTCCGGTCCATCGTCTCCCGCCTGTACAGCGCTCGGATCTCCTCGAGCTGCTCCTCGACGCTCCTCGGCGCGTCCGCCTCTCGGAACTTGGCGACCTGTCGATACCGCCTAGCTGTTACCACTTGTTGCCTCGGAACAATACGAGGGGGGAAGAAAAAAATCGGTAACCGGCTCCTCGGCCCCAGAGGGCGGCCTCTTCTTGCGCCGCTTCTTGCTCGCGGCGTCGCCCCGGTCGTACTTCCTCTTCAGCTGTCCGAGACTGATGACGTTGTCGGGCGGCTCGAGGCGCCTCCTGAGCCGCTCGGCCTCCTCGCGTCTCCGGCGCGCCTCGCACTCCCGCGTCAGCTCCAGGGGCGGGTACTCCAGTCGGCCGTCCGGCCCGATGGGGCACCACTTCAACGCGCACCCACTCGCACCAGCCGGTCCGTCCATTCTTCTTCGTGCAGGCCGCGAGTACTTTTCTGGCTTTGTTTGTTTTACTCGTTCTCTCCCGCGAGCCGATTGTCGGGTGGGGGTGAGCTGCAGGGGCAAGGTTAGCGCGGGCGCGTTATTGTTGTCATGGCTACGAATCTCGGGGATTTTAGAGAATGTGTAAAAAGACGGACAGACGCAGGGGTGCGATTTCGTGCTTACTATTGTTTATTCTGAATAAATAGCGGTTTCTGTATTTACATGAGAAGAGTGTGTGTAATATATCGTACTAGCTGCAAGTACATATAAATACGTATAATACAAATATTGCTTATTAATAGCATATAGATTTATAAAATATATAAAAATTTTCTCTCGCTGGCATTTGGCACAGTTCCGGCATACAGTCTTTTATTTATTTATTTATTCATTTATTTATTTACTTATATCAATGCAATCATAGTTGTTCCTAGTGGCTCGTGGATGGTTCGTTTCCGCGTCGGCGATCGCGCGGCAAATCGCTGACGTTGTCCGGATCTGCTTTTAAAGTGGGACGGTGTCTCAGCATATCTGAAAACAGAAAGAAAAAAAAATGTTACGGTGCGAGGGAAAAATTCGGATCGGTCCCACCGACGAGATAAACTTACTCTCGTTATTGGCCGAGGAAAACGTTTTGAGGAGGAACTTTTTGTCTCTAGCCTGCCAAACAAGCATCTCGCGTAGAATGTTGACCATCTGTCTGGACGCCTCTGCTTTTGCCCTCAGATAGTAGACGGCCACGCTGTTATAAATGTGCGATATGAAAATAATTCAGCTCCAAGTCAAAAATATAGAGTTGGTCACTTTACGATTATACTACGTACCACATCGCGACGAGGAGAGCGATGCCGGTCGTTGGATTGGCGACGCGTCCAAGTATACTCCAGAACTCGCTGTTCCGGTTGACACGCAGCACTTTCTCGACAACGATTTCCCAGGTGTAGCTTCTCCCAGCGAACGGTCCGCAGGCGCTCGTGTCCACGTAGATAATGACGTAGCCGAGTATCAAAACGGCGCTCAGCATGCCGAGAAAGACCAGCGCGAGAAAGAGGGTCTGCGTTTGAGCAGCCAGCCAGTACCTGGACGGTGGCTCGCAGAATCTGAGCAGCTCGAATTTTTTGACGTAGAACGTCAGAAGCAGCTTGACGAGTATGAGAATCGACATGGGTGGACTGAAGTAGTGAACGAGCCAGAAGAGGCTCTGGTTGTAGATGAGGCTGAGGGTGCTGGAAGCCATGTCGAATCTGGGCGCACCCAAGTGGTCGCGCAGGGCTGAACGCGTAGCTTGAGCCATGAAGGTGACGAGAAGCGAAGCAATGAGATCGAGGATGATCAGTCGGTAGATGTCCTGAGCGATTCGCGTCTGCCAGCAGTCAGTGCTCGGATTTTGAGTTAGCTCGAAAGTTAGCGTGGTTGCCACGGCTATGACGGCGATAGCAAAGGCACGCAGCATCGTTATGTAGAAGGCGATCCTGTCTCTGGAGTATCTTTCGTATTTTACCTGAAATTGGTGAGCTTTCATAAATCTTGACTCAGTAATTTAAAAACATATACTTTAAACGTTTTTTTTTTTTTTTTTGTTTTTTTTTTCACACTTACCGACCAAGAGAGCAGTGGAGGAAGCAAGTTAATGATAACAGTCATGGCCAGAGGTACTTGCAATACCGACCAATAGTCGTTTGATGCATACGTCTTGTGTTCAGCTAAGAGTAGCCAGAGTAAAACCACCGTCCCGCACATGACAGTGACGATCAATGTGGTCATTGCGACTCGGATCAGCAGCGTCCAGAACTTCATGGAGCACGAGACTGGCTCCGACAGGTTCTTCGTCTCCGACAGCAATTCCTGCAGTTCGCGATAAATCGAAGCAGATCGTAGACGCACCGCTTTGGACGAGGATATTCCCCAGTCCCAGCTGCAAAATATTTTATTCGCATAGCGATTATACGCACCGCCAGACGTCTCGATAAAACACTTGCGGTAAGATCGAGCCACTCTACAAAAAACAAAAGGGAACAAGCCACAAAAGCTAGTACATATAAGCACATGAGAAAAGTTTGCAAATTAAAAAAATAAGCTAGCAACTCACTTGAAACACAATAAAATAAAGGTAAAAATGTAACAAAATAAAAACGTCGAAAAGTAAGCTGACGGCATGTCGTAAGCAGTCTTTGAGTCGATAAGTAAAGTGCTATTAGTATAAAATCCGTAATAAAAAATACTGTTTGTAAAAAAGCCCTGAAACGATAAATAAAAATAAAATAAACTAAAAAGATGCAACTCTTGTATAATTCTTACATTTCCTAGGAATAAATCTTTCGTGCTAAATTTATCATTTTGATGCAAGCGTAATAGTGCTTGAGGCAGAGTGACAAATGAAATACTGAAGACGCAACCTATTGCATTTACAATTAACAACCATCTTAAAAGTTTAAAGTAACTAGCGATTCCACTTCCAAAATGTCCTTCAATTATTTTGATTGCCTGTTGCCACAGTCCTAAAGAAGAGCCTATGAGGCATAATGCTGATTTAATCTGAAAATTAAATTTTCAACAGATTTTGTCGCACCTTAACTAGAAATTAAATTTACCTGTGAGATACTTATGGACGTTCTATATTTTAACTTTTTCCAGTATCCAATAGGTCTCTTCTTTGAATTTTGATCCAGAGACAAGGATAGTCTGGCTTTGACAGATCTCTTGAGAGTTAAATTTTGAGGCATGTTCCTTATGATTTCCAGTCCCAACAGTTTTGATACCGGATCATCTTGTGTCAGCTTGTTCTTGCGCTCAATTTTATTTACTATGACCTCAGCATGCTCTTCTAAAGCTGCTGGTGACATTTTTGACAATCTGATGTTTGCAAAAGGATATAATAAATTTGTTGTCTCGCTGATCTCGTAAACCTCGCTGTTTGACTCTGTGATAATGTTTTGAAAAATAAAAAAGTTGGTATTTTGAGATAGATCATCCATCAACCAAGATGGATTAAAAAAAAAAATTAATTACCCTTCTCTCCTGTAATCGATAATTTTTCTTGATTAATGTTCCTTTCATTTTTATTTTGTAACTGACTGCTTGATGGACTCGCTGAAACAGAACAAAGAAAACTTTAATTGCACAGCATTCCAACAAACTAAAAAAATTACCTCCTCAGAGCAGATTTGCAACGCAGCAAAATTACCTTCGCTTAGTTCGATAACGACTTCCGGGGAGTCACTGTTGGCATTGTTATGAGATTTAAACATTTTTAAATCATAATAAAAACAAATCAGCACGCAAAATTTTTTCAGCACAACTTTGCACGAAATCCAATAAACTGCTACTTTCTACTTGAGACAGCATCAAGTATCCACACGAGATTCAAGGCAAGCTCATGCTTAACATGATTCACTCTCGACTGTTTATGGGAGTCAGCCAGTCAGCTAATTAAAAGACACTTAACATCAATTACTTTATTACCTCCCATAAAAGTTAATGACCACTTTTGCCAGTCAGGCAGATGCAAAAGAGCACGTTCGGTGCGAGCTCCATTTTTCCGCTTCTACTTTCCTCACTTTGTTACATTTTTACACACTTCTAAATTTACAGTTGATTTTAGCACGATGAAGATTTCGCAAGAGGAGGAAGTAAGATATGCTGTTGACGTTTATCGCGACAGATCTCGTGTCTATGATGATAGGAGAAAAGGATAAAAATAAAAGGCAAGAGGGTGAAGAGGGGGGTGCACCCTGCAGTGTGTGTGTGTGTGTTCTTTTGAGAACTTCTTCGATGCTGCAGCAGTGCAGCTGCTCCGTTTTCAGTTTTTGAAGACTCGTATCGACCATTGGTAAAACAGGCTTTAATCGTTTGAATTATTGGCGAATGAAAGTAAGGAGAAAACAAATTGAAAAGATAAACTTTTCTTTATTAAAAAACTAGTATTCTTTACAATTTATCAAACGCAATGATATAAAATATTAGATAACAGGAACTCGTTGAGCTTCTCATCATGATGTATAACATAAAAACAGTTATGTTAGAATCTGCCTGTGATCAGACCAGCGATCAGCAGACAGATTTTCTTGTATGAAAGTCTCGTATAAAAATATAATCACACAAATGGACTCCATCCAACCCACATTCTTCCCAAGAGGTTGAAATCCTTGGCTTGCTCCAAAAGACATTGTACCTAAAAAAAAAAAAAAAAATTATTAAAATGAGAAAAATATTCGATCGTTATTACACTGCTGAAAAAAAATAAACCTGTTCTTCTGGCGTGAGACTCTCTTCATTGAGTTTTGATCTTATGGAGTTGTGATGGACACTTCCTTTTATAATAGTCTCGTACTTTGAATAAAGCGTATCTGTTTCATATGGTGGTTGGCAGTGAGCACCCGATAATTCTTTCAACATTACAGCAGATGGATTCATCCCGTTCAATTTTTTTTTAACAACGCTGATCTTATCTTGCGGTATCCATTGTGAATCTAAAATAACGATAAAAATTTAATTGTATATTAAAAAAATTGTCGGTCGTTTACAAATGAGTAAAGCGAGGAGTAAAGCATACGTACGTTGCTTCTGATCAATGTCTTCGATATTTTTATTCATGCTCTGGGTCCAGTCTAAAGGCTCATGAATAAAAATGTCCAAGCACGCAGACAGAGGACCGTGTTCCTTCCTCAAGGCACTGAGTACGTGTGTCATTGTGATTCCAAAGAGCGCAGACTCGTCAAATGGCTTTAACAGCCCCACTATTTGCGGCGTCAACCTGAATGGCACCAGTTCGGGAACCGATTGATCGATACCAGTTCCAAACGCCAGTCCAAAATCTATACCGCAGCATTTGCCACTTTTTACTTCGATCAGAAGGTTCTCCAGGTGCCGATCTCCCACTCCAGTGAGCCAGTGTATCACGGACATGGTGGCATAGCTTGTAACAAAGTTGTGCCTCAGAGACATGAAACATTCCAACGACGGACTGAGAGTCGCGAGGGTCTTTTTCAAAAGATCGTCTTCCAATTGACTAGTTAGGTTGGTCATCTTCTCGACGACCTCCTTTGTGCTGTACTTGACTAGAGCTTCTTTGTAACAGGTGCTGATCTGATTGGACTTTGAAGCTTTTTGTATCCAGTTCTGGTACTCCCTTCCGAGGTCTTCGAGAACATCTTTGTCTTTCATCGAAAATTCAATAAACTCCTTGAGCGACTTTGTATTATTGACCCACTGAATCAGGCCAAAATTCAAGGATAAGGGCATCACGTGATAGGTATTGATCGACAGATACCTTTGCCTGCAGTTCACATCACCGTCGAGAGTCTTGTTGGTCGTCTTGAATATTTGCTGTAACCTTTGATCCTGTCTGAGATCCTCGCCACACTTGACGAGGTAGCTGTAGCTTTTGGCATCGTTGCCGATCACGTTGATTTTAATCGGGTTACACTTTGATTCCATTATCCGGACGAAACGGTCAAACTTGGCGACTTTGACGTGAAATTGGGGCAGTGGTTTTTTACTGCCGTCGTATTGCCCTGGTATCTCGATGCAATCTTCTCCTGAAAAATACGCCAAGTGAGGACTGTAATCCTTCAATTGTAGACCCTGCCTTCTGTTCTTAAGGCGTCTCTTCATATCCCGTTGTAAAATATCGCACATCTGATACACGTACGGTTTCAAAGTCTGGACGTCCATAGTCTTTAGTTTCTTAATGTCCTCCTTGTAATTGCTCAGTACAATCTTGTAAATTACGCCCTGCTGTTTATTCTTGGCGCTTTCCGCGCTATCGTCATACAAATCGGTCATGAGGGCATCGACGCTCTCTTGAAAGTTTTTTTCGTTAAAAAGATCCAATAGTTCATGTTTCAGATACAATTCGGGCTGACAAACGCGGTGCAGTCCTTTGATGAACTCCCTGATTCCTCTACTGTTGAAAAAATGTTGCATCTTTTGAAAAATTTCTCCACTCTCGTCCGATCCAATACTCTTCTTCAGCTGATTGAAGTCATAAATAATAGCATACGGGTAATCATCAAAAATCCTCGAGACTATTGGTAAAAGAAGGTCCCTGAGATATGGATCACTCAGGTACGAAACTATCTGATCCTTGCAAGCCAAAAACATCCAGCTCTGTACGTCTTTGACCACAGAAGAAAAGGTCACCTTGAGTTCCTCGCTCTTCTGGTAGAGCTTGCTGTTCAGCAGGCAGGGGAAGTAGCGAGCGGCTTCGGCAGATCCGAGAATCATGCCGTTCAGTATCGAGCTGACGAGGTGCTTGTCCAGCTTGGGATCGCGATTCTTCGAGTTTTGCGTCAAGTTGTAACAGTACCTTCCCAATTTCGCAAAACTATCACTCTTATCCTTTTCCGTACCCAAGAGACAGGATTCGTTTAATTTTTTGAAACAGTAATCCTCCAGGGCATGCAAAGTCGAGTTGTAATTGTAAACTTCCAAGGTGTCGCTTGCAAACACGTTGTTGGTCAAGAGTTCGAGCATCTGGTCGTCATTTTTCGCTTCTTCCAGCAAGTACGATGTTAGATCGGAAAGGTGATGTTTAACGTTTAGTAATACCGAAGGATCGATATTGTCGCGGTTGGTCAAATCTTTGGCTACTTCCCACGAGCTCATGTAGTAGGCAAACTTTTTTTTCGCGCTGGCTACCGTTTTACCGCTAACGAACTTGTACTTTGAGGCGTTCAACTCGAACTCGGTGCCCAACTCTGGATGAGTCGATTCCAACTGCGGCAGTATCGGCTCGATTTTCGAGAGATTCTTTTTTATAATGGACGCGTTGTTGTTGCGTATCGCCAGTTCACAGATTCTCAGTCTCTGCTTCACACTTGCCACTAGCAACTGGTTCAATAGACTGAAAAAAAAAAAAAAAAACACCATTAGACGATAATAAGTATACTTTGCGACCAATCGAAGAAACAGACAAAAAATACACTTACTCCGTGTCTTCGGATAAAATTTCATCACCCTGAATTTTTTCGTGCAGCAGGTGCATGAAACTCAATCTGTAAGTCACCAGCTTATTCCAGGACAGCAAATCGTCGGTCAGATGGGGCAGATGCCCATTCCAGTACTTTAGCAAGTCGCCGGCGTCCTCCTCGATTTTCGCGCTGTCCAACAAAGCTTTAACCTTCACGCAGGCGTCTATGTTGAAGATCGCCCGGAACTGCAGCAGCATCTTGAACCTCGGATTCTCGGAGAGCGGGCTGGAGCGCACCCAGTTTCCTCGGACCTGCTCCAGGCAGCACTTGAGCGCGTGCCGGATCTTATCATCGGGAGCCGAGCCGCCCAGCAGGAGCATGGCTATCTGCTCGCCGAAGAAGGGCTTCAACTCCGACTCCCTCTCGTGAATCCAGGTGCCAAAGTGCGTGAGGAAATCCATGTTGTCGGGCTCCATGTCCTCGTCCGAAGCGTAGCTCACCAGAGCCGCCTGCAGCTGCGCCTCGAACATCCAGGGCAAGAGTTGGTTCCTCCTCGGGTCGGTCCACACGTTGTCGTAATCATCCTCCAGCAGTAGCTTGGTCTTCTGATTGATCTTTTCCCAATTGCCCAGCTGGGCCAAACTCTCGAACTCGCCGTCCAGACAGTGATCCCCCTCGGCAGCTGACGTCACCACGTCGTAGGCCGCCTCGTAGGCCTGCCTGGCCTGTGTCCACCTTCCCTCGAGCTGAGCCAGCGCGGCCTCCTGCAACTGTTCCGGGAAGACGTTCGGCCGTCTGAACACACTCGCGACGACGTCCGTCATGCCCATGGTCTTGTACAAGCCGGCCAGCTGTATGAAGTTCTCCCTGTTCAGGGTCGCCATCCTTTGCCTCTTGTTCGGAGGTGAGCCGCTCGCATCCCTCGGCCCCTCGCTGCACGTTATGCCCTCGTCCTCGAGCAGGAGTATCCCAAGGGTATTCAGGCCCATGCTCCTGCAGATCTTTCCGACGACACCGGTGTCCACCTTGATATCCCTGGCGCGGAGGACGATCTCCAGGACGACGGGGGCAAAGTCGTTCGACTCCACCTCCGGCTGCAGCACGCGCCCGACGACCGCCGACAGACCGTCGACGAAGGACCGGTGCTTGTCCCCGTTTCTCAGCCGCTCGAGCAGGTTGCAGACGAGCGTCACGGCGAAGCTCTTGCACGCCAGCCAGTCCTTCATTACCAAGCGCCGTAGGCTCTCGACGAAGGTCGCGTGCGTTATCTCGACGTCCGGAAAGTCCCCGATCCTGTACTTGCGGTAGACCTTGGCGCTGCTCCGGCGCGCCTCCGACTCCTTCCTCAGCTTCTCGTGGAACTGGTTGCGCCTGGACAGTGCCAGCTGCTGGTAATCGTTGTAGGTCTTCGTGGAGTCCGCCGCGGACTCGGCGATCAGTCGCTTCGACAGTTTGTTCTGGGAGGGATCGGGCAGTGTCCTGGAAGAAGTTTACTCATTTGTTAATTTACATAATGCGTACGATGGAACGAGGGTGATCCCAATACGAATTCAAATACAAAACACACAGTAATATGACGCACGGTGGCGTTGTGAATCAAATTGGAGTATTAGAATAAAATAATGGTACAAAAATATTGTGATTAATCGGTCGAATGAACAATAAAAAGTCGGGAGCCAGACCAAGACGGGCATTCGGGGCCTATTGGACGAACGAGGGAAAACAATCGCTCGGGAATACCGAAAGACGAGAGAAACTTGAAACCATTCGTCAAAGAAACAATAAAAAAACAAAAAAAAAAAACCACCGCTCAACGCAGCGGTCGACTCACCTCGGCCGCGAGCGCACGTCCCGCGGTACGGCGAAGTGCTGGGTGGGCTCGAAGCTCAGGTCCCTCGTGGCCGCGAGTCTCAGGCTCCCGCCGTCCCCGAACGCTCGGTGCTGGCTGCCCAGCAGGCTCATCCGATTGGCCTGGCTGGCCAGCGAGGGGGCGAACAGCGGCGCCATCGAGCCCAGGTTCAGCCTCCTCCGCGGCGCCATCACCTCGTAGTCCCGAAAACTGCAGTCGGCCAGCGGCCGGAACATGGGCCGCCCGTCGTCGATCGACCGGCCGGTCAGCTCGAGCCCGAGGACGCAGAGACAGCGGGCGAACGCCTCCCGCGACTCCGGCCCGTAGAACTCCAGCACGGCGAGCAGTCTCTCGCAGCAGGTCTCCGGCAGCCGCACCCGCTCCCGCCAGAACCCGAGCGCCAGCTGTTGGACCTCCTCCGCGGGATCGGTCAGCGCCCGCACCAGTGCCCCGCGGCACAGCTCGGCCGTCGCGCCGCTCGGGTGCTCGGAGTAGGCCTCGGCCAAGACCTCGTAGGCCAGACGCCGGTGCTCGGCCAGTGACTCGTGCAGGCCCGTGTAGTTGGCGGCGACGAGGTCCAGGTACGGCCGGATCTCCGGCTCGGCGAGCAGCGGCACCAGCCGGGCGACGATACTCAGGGCCGGCTGCTCGCAGCCCAGGATGCGCTCGCGCATGATCGAGCGCAGATCGAGGACGGCCAGCTGCACGGGCAGCTCGAGGGGATCGATGTCGTGCACGCGCTGGAGAAATAGCTCGAGGCAGCGCGGCTTGTGCTCGTCCCCGACGCCCGACGCACGGGCGAACCTGAAGTAGTCCCTGCAGCGCGTCTCGGAGCGACAGCCCGCGTAAAGGGCGCACACGCACTTGACGCACGTTCCCGGGGAGCGCTTCTCCAGCTGCTGGAAGAGCACGGCCAGACGCTGGCGCTCCGCCTCGAAGCCCTCCTCGTCCGCGCGGCCCAGGTACCAGCCCATCGCCTCGAAGCGCGTCGTCATTGACGTCTCGCTGCTGCTGCTGCTGCTGTGCTCGGCCACCGCGGTCTGGATCAGCTTCTTCACGTTGGGCCGGGGCAGGAGGTCGAAATCGACGCCGGAGCGCAGGAACACCACGACCAGCTGGACCGCCAGGTCGGGGTCCGACGTCGTGAGCTCGTCCAGGGCCTCGGGATAGGCGATAATACGGCCAAAAGTCCGGCAGAGGCCCTCGAAGATCTCGAGGTTGTACCTGTGTACCGAGCCCGACCGGTCGGCCAGCCGCGGTATCAGGTTCTCGACGAGCCGCTGGGCCGCGAGCTTGTCGAGCTCGGCGCTAGGCTGGACGCCCGACTCGATGAACAGCACGAGGACGTCCCGGATGACGTAGTTCAGGGGTTGGCCGGCCAGATAGAGGTAAGCGGCTTCGCAGACCGGGAGAAAGAACTCGGGCATGTAGCGCAGAAAGACGGTCTTGGTGTTGCAGAGTATCCGCATGAGGAGCAGCCGGGCGTTGTTGTGCCGGGTGAGGAAGCCGTTGCGAAACGCGTCGAGGAACGCGGGCAGCTGTCGGCCCTCCTCCCCGGGCTCGGGCAGGGCGACTATCTCGCTGTTGTACATGTGGATTATCACGCCGACGAGCATCGGCAGGCACTCGTGCTCGTTGAGCTCGTCGCTCTCGAAGCCGAGGTCGAGGCGCCGCTCGGCCTCGCCGCTCGGTGGCCTGGCCTGGGCGAGCACGCTCGTGTCGTTCAGGTCGTAGGCGTGAATGTTCTCGAGCAGGGTCAGGGAGGAGAGGTCGTAGGGCCGGAAGCACGAGGCCCCCGGATCCTGGGGCTCGTCGCCCGTCCTGAGCGTCCGCTTGATGTTGAGCAGCCGCTTGCGCTCCCTGCGAACGCTCGAGGGCGCCCGGCTGAGGTCGTACTGGCGCTCGAGATCGACTATCCGCTCCCAGAGCAGCTGGCCCTTGTCCGGATTGGTGAAGAAGACGAGCCGGTAGAACTTGGCGTCCGCCTTGAGGCTGATCAGGGCGACGCCGCAGTTGACGGCCGCGCAGTGCAGGAGCCTCGTGATCTCCTTCTCGTCATCGCTGCGGGCGGCGAAGCTTCGCAGATCGATGATCTGCTTGATCAGGATACGATTGAGCGGCTCGACGCAGCTCTTGTTCATGGGGTCGGAGACGCTGTCGAACTCTGCCTCGTGCCTGGCCAGCATCACCTCGAACAGGCTGTAGCAGGCCAACTGGGTGACGATCAGCTTCCTCCGGTCCGCGGGATCGCAGTACAGCTGGCTCAGGTCCCTCCTCACGTGTTCCAGCATCTCCTGGGCCTTGGTCCTGTAGAGCTCCCCGACCACGCTGCTCCGGCACAGTTCGATGGACGGCAGGAGAAACTGCCGCAGGACGTCCAGCCGCGCTTGGGTCAGGTTGGACTTTATGCAGACGTCGTAGGCCGTCTGCAGGGACTTGAGGGCCTTCTCGTCGGAGACGCCGGAAAAGTAGGGCCCGAGATAGTCCCTGGTGTTCTCTTTGGTCAGGTACTTGTGGATCCCGGCCGCGAACCTCATGGCCACTTCATAGATGATGGTCGATTTTGTGGTGACGATCAGTTTCAGCAGAGTTCTGAAGCACATGGACGTTTGGTACTTCAGAAGCTCGTCGTTCCTCAGCTTTGCAGAGTACTCCTCGGGATTCATGTCGCGCAGGTGGTACAGGATCATCATTAGCTCCCTGTGGTAGGTTTCTTGGTCGTCGTGCACCAGGCAGGGGGCAAAGCTCTGCAGGACCATGGTCTTTCTGCTCAAGTCCGAGTCGACGCGGGTGAGCTCCAGGAATAACCAAGTCTTGAAGTCGTTGAGCACCCCCTTGGTTCTCAGGGCCGTTGTCGGGTCCTTTTTCAACTGGACGGCTTTTTTGTTGATGTTGAAGAACAGCGTATTTCTGCTCTCGATGTTGTTCGTGTACTCGGAGAATAGGGAAAACCTGGCGATCACTTCGTCAGCTAGGCATTCGGATTCCGACGTGCCGCGTTGACGTTGGGCAAAAACGAGCAGCTCGTTGACGAGGTAGAGTATCCTGAAGCTGTTTGTCCGCGTTTTGAGGGCTTTGTCCAGGACTCTCAAGGTCTCGCTCGGTTCCCTCAGCAGGAACTCCAAGATTGGTTCCTTGAAATTTTCGAGAAAGTACTCGCCATGGGTGGTCTCGGTGCCGTTTGGTGCTATCAGCGGCGTGTTGATCACGACGAACCGCACCAACACCTCGATTACGTCGTACTCGCAAATTTCGAGGAAAAATTTCATCAGCCTGTTCAAGTACTCCAAAACGTGATTGTCCAGTTTTTTGCACGTCTCGGAATCCATTATCACGATTTTCAAAGCTTCGAACATTGCTTTCAGCTTCGTGTTCAAGAATTCAAAGTCGATGCAGAACTTTTGTTGGAGATCAAAAATATTATATTTCTCGAGTACCAATAGACCGTCGACGAATTGCTTCAGTGTGTACACGATTTTGCTGTTGATGACCTCCGTTACATCCGCGTACTGCAGAAACAGTGACGCTGTGCGTTCCAAGAAAATTTCTTCGAACCGCCCAAACCGTGCGTCCGGTAATTTTTGTTTCATGGACTTCAAGAGGCTTTCCAGTTGACCGGGCAGTTTTTCGAAAACTTGCAAATTAGCCGTCAGTTGGATCTTTGACGGTTCTATCAGGCAATAAATTATTAACGAAAACAAATCTTCGCTCCAGGACACGCACCCGGAGTAGTCGTCCTTCTCTTTCAAAATTACTATCAAAAAGTTCAAAATCTCCGACGTCACTTCGTTAATCACCCTTATGTTTTCCTCGACCTCCCGGTGCGTGTGTACATTCAACAGCGCTTCAGCTCGGAAATCTGTGCCAGTGATTATCGAAACAAAGTGATCCAGCGACCGGGTGAATTTCCCATTCTTTTCGCACAAACTCTCCACCACCCCGGTGAGATCGGTGGACAGGAACTTTTTTGTCAAAATCCAGCTGTAGAAATCCAAGCACTTTGAAAACGTTTTCGCCCTCTGCGGCGTGATGACATCGAATTCGCACTCGAGATTCGCCGTAGCAACCTCGTTAACTTTGGCTGTGGTGAAAAGTTTCGCAACGTCATGATCGGAAATAAAGGGCAGCAAATTTTCAAAGACCTTCATGCACTGGCGCCGGCACTTGGTGCTGATCGAGCCGCACTGTTCGAACAGCCACGAGAGCGTGCCCTTGAGCGTCTCGTCGGGAAATCCTGGGGGCTTCCTTCTGCCGGGACTCTTAGCAACGAACACGTTTTTCTTTACTACCATGACCCTTTCCACGTGACTGAGAGCTTTGCTCGTCTGCACGTCGGCGCACTCCTCCATGCTCTTGACGAACGCGTGCAAAAACTCGAGCCAGTAGTCGTTCACGACGTTGACGTTCTCTCGGAGAATCGTGTAGAGATTGTTGAAGGCGATGGCCGCGGCCAAGCGTTTTTTGTCGGACGGAAACAGGGCGAAGCTTGTGATGCGGCGGACGATAGTTCGGATGTTGGTCAGATCGGCATCGGTGGACTGCCTCAGGGACCACTGGACGAATTCCTTGAGGTACAGGCCGCAAAAGTCTCGCATGGACGTGTGAAACTCCGCGGTGAGGCCGTCAAACAGACAATCCACGAAATCCTGGGGTACCCGAGAATCTTTCATCAGCTTGGAGCTCAGGTAGTGCGTCAGCTGAATGACGAACGGGTGGTACAGGTTCCTGACGGCGTCGTCCAGGTCACAGCCGAGCCTCAAAACTTCGAAGCACAGCTTTTTGTCGAAACACTGGTCCATCAGCTTCTTTCCCAGTATGATTGTGATGAGCGTGTGCAGAAACTCACACGCCGAAATTTTCACTCCAATGTCTCCGCTTTTCGTCAATTCGATGATTCGCGGGAGCAGAGTGTCGAATTGAATTTCCAAGCGAATGTCGGGGAAGAGCAAGTCGCACTGCAGATCGTTTTTTTTGGTCCACGAGGCGTTCGTTTGGTTGGACGTTTCGTGGACGTAATCAAAGAGTATGTCGGTTTGGGTGAGGGACCCGTAGAACAGTAGAATTCTTTTCTGAAAGTCCTCCAGGCTCTCATCGCCAGTGACTGGTGTATTATTTAGATTGTGTCCTCTTTTTTTCTCGACACCACGAAATGACTCGACCAAGCTCTCCTCGCTCGAGAGATACGGCTCCAAGTAGTGAATAATATTTTTGATAAAGTCAGCTGGATACTTGTATTCCATGCTCTTGATCCACTGTTCCAATGTGCTGAGCGCGCAAAAGGCTATCGAAAGATCCGTCAAGCCCATGTGAAAAGCGATTTTGAAAATAGACGCCATTTCTTTGATCAAGTTTTTTATGTAAAACACTGGGCTGCCAAATATCATGTAGATACAGGAAAGTTGCAACTCGTCGGAAAAGCCACCAACGAGTTTCAGAACATCGGACAAATACTGAGGAATCAGTTCACGAGTGGATTTGTCGAATGAAGTTTCATAATCCGTGAACATGTCGGGTTTCTTAAAAATTACTTCAATGATTTTATAAAAGCCAGATACCAATGGGTGCTTGTAGGAGCATTTTATAAAATAATTCAATAGTTTTTCGACTGATGTTTGCAGCAAGGAGCTATCGACTTCGTGGAATATTTCTGAATATAAGTCGATCAGATTGATGAAGAACAAAAAGTCTGACTCATTCTCAGCTTGATATAAAAAAGATGTGCCAGAAAGGGCTTCGTCATCACTAGTCTTTACACTTAAATTCAACTTATCCAAAAAAGAAAGGAATACAGACACCATGTCGTTAAATATTTGATTGATTAGAAACTTGGGATACTCTTGAGTGTCCATCTTAAATAAATCGATCCATAAAGGTAAATAGTCTTTGTAAGAAATGTCTTTGACATTTTCTATTTCTGCTTTGATTTCCACATCAATTAGTAGTGTGTGCGAACAAGTTTGAAGGATTCCTTCTCGGACTAAAAATAAGTGTTTTGATCAAGTAATGGTAAAAATATGATAAACGTTGTTAAAAAATAGTTGCAATTACAAAAAGAGTTGAAGTATTCATCCTGAATGTTCTTTTCCAAATGACTTATGTGATGAAACGTATCTTTTAATGCATTTATAGCATAAAGCTTGTTATGCATTTTTGTTTCTGCATATTGTTTGACAAAATATATGCTTAATTCAATAATAATACTTGTATGATAATTCGAAGCATCAGTCATGTAGTGTACAAATTGCGCCAACGCCTTCAAAAATTGAGCCACACATTCAAAATCATCATCTGCCTCTATTTCCCTGCAAATTGTACATAAAATAATAGCTTATAAACTTCATTGTTGTAAAATGAAGTTTAGGTACTTACTTTGTGTAGTAAGGTAACGCTTGCATGGTAATTTTTTGAAAAATTTCATGCATTTCTGAGCTTGAATACCTTCTGTACAAACGTGATAATTCTCCAAGTCCATGGATTAACACTCTTACTTGATAAGAAGACAAATTTTTGTTGCCAAGACCTGTCATCAAATGAGTTTTAAAATACCGAAAAGGCTCAAGGGCAGTCTTATTGTCACACTTAATAAGATACGACACCATATTAGTGTAAAAAGACCTTAGTGCTCCAATATTTGTAAAACTTTCATATTCAACTAAAGATCTAGTAAATAAAGAATGCCATTTTTTATACTCTTCAAATATAAAATTTGAAAATAAATACATGTGACTGCTGATTAAATAAGTTGTTTTGCTTTTAATATTTTTAGCCATTTGTTGGGAAAAGCATATATCTGAAGCATAGGAGAAAAGCTTTTTCAAGTATTCTGTCTTTTTGTTAGGATCATCTGAGAATGGCACAAAATTTTTTAACATATCAATATAACAGTCCAAATAGATTTTTATCTCTTCGGTTGACTTGTTCTTGCAGCTGTCACACTGAAATTTTAAAGATACGTTATACACGTTGTTACGAGTATTGAAAAAATAATTAATACCAACCTGATATTTAAAATCTTTTAACAACAATACATAGATATGATCTACACGTTGAGTCAATTTTTCTGATCTGATAGGACAGCACTTAGCAACTGTTCCTATGAGCATATAGAATACACAGCCCTCTGAAAAGAGACATTTTTTATTATCTACCGTCTATACAAAACTAATGTTCAAGACTACAAATGATTTACCTTTTCTCTTGTAATGAATCAAATACTTATCTATAAAGTGCTCAACAACGAAATCTAACTGCAGGTCGTGATGTGAATAATATTCAATCAATTTTTGATAAGTTTCGGTGGCTGCTCTTCTTGAGAAATACCAACACCTACTTTTTATGCACACAAAACACAATTCCTGAAAAAATCCAGCTTTGTCATTTGCTGTTGTGAAAGAAAAAAAAAAGGAAAATCGAGAGATATTCTTACCCTGGTTTGTTTAACATAAGATTCATACTCCTTTCTGAACAATTCTACCAGAACTTGCAGAACTACAAAGGCTTCTTTCAAAGCAGTTTTAAAGTTTTCAATATCATGTTGTCTCATGTCATGTAGCACGCTGTGAATAAACTGAAGCACACCCTGTTTCTCATCGAACATAATCTGCAGAGCTCTTCCTGCATTAAAACAATGTTTTTCATACATGTCTGTAGTATTATAAAATCGCATTTATATTTTACAAGTATCTTACCGCCATCCCCGCGAGTCGAATTTTTTAAGTACCCTGGTGCATCTTTCAAAGCTCTTAACGCTGCTTCGTTGTTTTTCTCCTTCCAAGAGCTTCCAAAAGTTTTCAATAGACTTTCTATCGCCTCCATTCTTCTTTCAATCCTTCAATCACTAAAATCATTCCAAAGAAAAAAAAAACAATGCTCTATCTCAAGGCTCTCAAGTGCTCAAAACTAATGAACCTAATGATCTCTTACTTAATCATCGACTTTGTGACTTTTGCGTTTTTAGGTATAGGGTCAGTTTTCAGAAGACGCACTCAAACGCCGGTATTTTTTAATCAAAATAAAAACGTGTATGAAAAATACGGAGTGTCTACAGGGGGAGGGGCCCCTGAAATATTATTTGTTGTGGTCACGTGACTGACTGACTATATATAGCAGCTGATATCTGTATAAGTCGCAACTCGCATATGACATGACTCAATGACTGATGACTCACATGACGCAGTGACGCTCATGTCGCTCTGGTAGTAAAGCAATAATGGTGCGTAAATAGGGCATCGATGTGTTAACCGGATGGGACTTGGTAACATTGTTCCTTAGGCGATTTCCAGCCTTTTTGTCCATTGCACCCATACC